>JAOXYD010152782.1:0-10454 GCA_028565735.1 Pinacopodium congolense | reverse complement strand
TTTATATTTTTAAACTTACTTTTAAAATTAAACTTTATTTACAAATTTATCTTTAAATCTCATACTCTTTAATTTTTGAACTTACTAATATAACAAAATAAATTTGATGTAATTTAAAGGTATTGTCATTAATAAAACATGTTTTTTACTTTTAAAAATTAGAATATTAAAAATCACTTAAATTATATAAAAATAAATTTGAAGGAATTTGAGGAACTTCATCAAATTTAGAACTCATTAATTTTTTATTATTAACTCATATATTTATAAAAAGGCTTATAAACTTTTATTTAAATTTTTAAAATTAAAACTTATATTCTCTTTTATATATACTTAAAAGAAAATTTATATTAAAATTTAAAATAAAACTTAATAAATATAAATTTTATAAGTTTTTTACTTTTATATATTAAAATATTTAAAAACACTTAAATTATATAAAAATAACTTTTAGGAAAGTAAAATAAATTTGAGAAAATTTAAGAATATCCTCAAATTTTTTTTATATGAATAAATTTAAACACTAAAAAGTATGGGATTTACAGATAAATTTATAAATAAAGTTTAATTTTAAAAGTAAGCTTAAAAATAGAAAATTAAACTTAAATTATATACAAATTCAGTAAAAATCTATCTTAAAAATATTATAAAAGTCACCTAAAATATTTTTAGTAATAATTATTGTATTGATCTTATATTATGAATTATACATATTATTTTACATGTATTATTATAATAATATATTGTTAAATTTTTTATTTTTATTTTTATTTACTAATAATTAAATAATTTAATTATATTTATAAATATTATGTAAAAATATTTATTTATGAGATGAACATGTATTAAAAATTTCAAAATAGGTTATTAATCTAGTATTTTCACATTTTTAGTTAAGTGATTAAGCTTTGAAAATTTTTCATTTAAGTGATTAACATTTAAAAAACTAATCGGAAAAGGTAAAAAAGTTGTAATGGGTCAGGTCGGATTCGAGTTGCTAAATCTGGTCGAGTTAGGTCACTGACGATATTAGTCCTTTTCACTCAATTGGTTAACTTTTGAAACGTTAATCATTCAATTGAAATTTTTAAAAGCTTTATCACTTAAGTGAAAAAAATGTTAAAACGTTGGTTACTTATTTGACTATTAATCTTAAAAACAACGCAAGCCAATTAATGATATGATCAATTACAATGAGATTAGGCCTACAATAACCATTGTTAATAATATCAAAAAACGAACCAAGCATCAACAATAAGCGACATCACATAATAAAAAACAAGGTACTAACCAAAAATCAAAACTTCATATACAACATTCAAACAATTTAAAGATAACAATTAAAGTTACTTCATACTTAACACTAATTTTTTTAAAAATATCTTAAGAGTCTCAAATCATCAAAACTCTACAAAGGATGTTTCAATACCTAAGTTGGTTCAATTTTCTTAAATTTAAAATGTGATTTATTTAGTGAAATTTCATACAACTTTAAAAACATATGATATGTAATATACAAATTTTGAGAAGTTTTGGTTTTAAAACAAATTTATAACAATTTCAAAACATCCCAAACCTGGATCAAATATATTCAAACACATAGAAACAAGATTTCAAAGTACTTTGACATATCAAGAGGCTTTCTTTAAAACTACACATTTCCTCTTGATTATGCAATTCTAAACCTGTATGTAATTTTAAAACAAATCTTAACATATCAATACTATAATCAAATTCAAATAATCAATAAAAAATTTATCTAAAACCTATATGCAAACACTCATACAAATGGGACACGTAAAAGTGAAACCTTTCTAAGCATTAATTAAGATTAAGTTAAGAGTATATACCAAGACATATTCCTAAACCTAATCAAACTGAGTTTCTTTCTTGATCTTCACCTCAACTATACCATGCTTGCTTCAATCTTCATTTTCTTCAGAAATGCTCTTCTACACATGTCCTTGTTCATTTTGCTTCAATTTAGCTTTATAACAAATCAAAACTAACACATTAGAAACAAAAATATTTGTAAGCCCTATGCCACTTAAAAGGAGGGGATGAATTGGGTATTTAGAAAATTTCTTACTAAACTAAATATAAAAAAAAACTAGGCCAATTTTAACTAAATAAATCACTAAACTAATATTCAATCTATATGTTATGCTAATACTAATATGAGTATTAAACAAATCCAATCAAGAATTAAACAAACATAATCGCACAAATATAAATTATTAAAGGAAAAGAGAGGAATACTAAGATTTATAGAGATTTCTTTACTTCAAAGATAGATTACGTCCTCTCTCCAACTATTTTTTAGAAATTTTAGTAAAAGATATCTTACTTAGGGTAACGAGTAACCCTTACAACAATCTTATTGATAAGAGTAAATAGAAATCTAATACAATCTTGAATTATAAGGGTCAAGAGGAACCCAATACAATCTTACTTTAAGGGTGAAGAGTAACCTAAAAATCTTGTTTAATAATAGGTTAAGACAAACCTTTTAATCTTCTTTTAAATGGGTGAAGAGTAACCTTTACAATCAAAATTGAAATACAACAATTTAACCTCACAAAGTAGCCCCTAAACTTAGGCTATCTAAGGTTTAATTCAAGGTTGTATAGCTTGATAAATACTTGATTACAATAAAAGTAAGATAAGGGTTCAAATGCAATCATTGTAATTCTTATTGCTTATGCATTTCTTTATGCTCACATATGGTATAAATCAATATAATCCATATTCAACAATTAACACAATTCAAATCTTATTTAACCTAGGTTAAGAGCAACATATAAGCCCTATTTTAATGGCAAAGAGTAGCCTTAATCACTATTATCAAACAACAAAATCAAATTCCTAAATTTAGTAACAGAAAACACATCTTTTATTGTATTTTAATGAAGCTCAAGTAATAAAAATGTTTCTGTAACTTTTTGAGGCAAATAAACAATATAACAAGCTTCCTAACACTTCAACAGATTAGGACAAACAAATTGATGTAACAAAACGAATTTAAAGCATTAAATGATCAAGTTAAACAAAAAAACATGCAAGTTATCAAAATATGTAACCCTTAGGTTCTATCTTAATAAATCAACGTTTTTAATCCACTAAAAATGTAAACTCAACACAAAAAGCATATTAGAACATTAATCTATCAATTAACAACAAATTTCAACAATAAAAATGAAATTAACGCATGACATAGATGGATTAAAATAATAACAGTTAAAGAATTGTCAAAATTAGGCAGATATGATGGCTATGGCTTTAAATGCTTGTAAGTGATGAAATAATCCTTTAAAAATCAGTTATAAGATCAGTGAAATCTTTTAGGATATAAAAAAATAAAATATATCAATTTTGAAGTATTAAAAACGAATTTAAGACATGAAAATTGTGAGTGAAAGAAGAGGAGAAATAAAACTAGATAATTATAAGCAATTTGTAACTTTGATGCTTAAGTAGATGTTATAAGAGCTTAAAAATCAAAACCAAAGTTCTAGCACACTCCTGGAGACTTATACAAATGAAAAACAAGAAATTTAACCACCCAAAAACTAATTAGAATAGGAAATTTTGAGATTGAAAGAAGAACAGTAAAAACAGAGGTAGGTTTGATGTTTAAGAGATTTTGATCTTATAAACTTGTTTTAAATGCATAAATATTTGATAAAAATGTTTAGGAATGTTATTTACAAGGTTAGGAAGGGATTAGAGTCCTTTGTTTTGAGAAATAGCCGTTTAAGATAAAAAAAAAACTCATCGAAAACCCAAAAAGTAAAATTAACCGCTACTTGTCAATGACCTGAATGGTGGTACTTGGGAAGCTAAATATCGTCGTTGATGTCTTTGACAAACCTCCATTCTACTCCATGGCAGACAAAGGTAAAATGGTCCTCTTGTACGACATCGTTTAAGACTAATCCACATGTCGTTTAAGGCTTAGAAAACCTAAAATATGAAACAAACAAATTCCAAAATGCTTGAAACAAATTCTTAACATTAAACGCAACTTCAAAGAATTTTTAAAGCATATATCAAGGCTTGTTAAATATCAAAACCTTTCAATTGATTCAAACATAAGAATTAGTCTTGATTATAAAAAAATTTCATTATTAAACAACTTTAAAACTTTTCAAACATTTCCTAAACCTTCCATAAACTAAAATTCACATCACAATATTACTTAAACATATTCAAATGTACTTAAATAAAGTTCTAAAACATTTAGACAATATTAAGAGGTTTTCTTTTAAAAAATTCACACATTACCTCTTGTTTATGCAATATTAGCCTATATACCATTCTAAAACATTTCCAAATATATTAATGCCATAATCAAATTCACCTAATCATTAAAAAATTTATGGAAAACCTATATGAAAATATTTATGCAAAGATTACATGTAAATATGAGCCCTTTCCAGTATTAATTAAGATCAAGAAGACTTACATATTAAGTCACTTTCTTAAACATATCCAAAGTTGATCTTCATGGCTTGATCTTCACTTTAACACTTCAATGCTTGCTTAAATTTTGATTTTCTTCATGAAGGCTCTTCTACCTTGGGCTTCAATGCACGTTCTTACACTTTTACATTTCTTATCTTTTTAATTCATTAAAAAGTAAATCATTAGTAATAAGAATGTTTTGTCATCATCAAAACACGTGATTGGAACCTCCCTTGGTTCAATAATGTTTTATTATCATCAAAACACATGATTAAAATCTCTTTTAGTTTAACAATCTTCTCTTTTTTGATGATATCAAAACACGTGATATTAATAAAAAAACACAAATGCAATTCATTTTATGTAAATGCATCATGTATTATGGAATGATGTCACTCTCCCCCTTTCACTTGAAACTCATATTATTCCTTAATATCATATGACTCTCTCCTCTTTTTGACATCACAAAAAAGAATAACAATAGATAATGAAATTAGTCTTTTAAAATCACTTTCGACTCTACTTTAATCTTAGGCACTTATGTTTTGCCTCTCTTGGCTAAATTAACCTATTAAGTGTGCCATACTAGATATTTTTCTCATAATTTTGTTAGAAATTAATTAAGCTAAAATGAGCCTAACAATGATACCAATTGTAAGTCCTAAAGCTACTCAAGAGGGTAAATTAAATGTTCCAAAAATATTTTAAATTTGAAACTTAAGCCCACTAAAAATAATTTAACTATATGCAACACCACAATTTAACCTAAAACATTATGTAAATAATAAAGCTTAATATGTATCAATCAAAGGCACAATTTAAAGAAATATAGATGTGAATCAAATCATAGAATCAACAACAATATGACAATGAATCACTTGCACATTTGATAATAATACAAAGATGAATCTATAACATAAGACATCAATAATATAGAGATGGAGAAATGGCACAAGTGATTGACAATATAAGCATAAATCAATATTGCAATTTTAATAATACAATCAAAAATAGTGTAAAGAGGATAGAGAATAGAGGAGATATCAAAATTTATAGTGGTTCAACAATAAAAAAAATTGCCTAATCCACTTTCAACACACTTGATGTTGGAATTTTTATTAACACAATGAAATAATTACAATCTTCTTCAATAGGTGAAGAATAATCCTTGCAAATCAAAATATTTTTTTCCCATAAGGTGAAGAGAAATCTTAAATAAATCTTTTTAAGATAAAGAGGAGCTTATATAATATCAAATAACCAATCAAAAATAGCAAACCCTTTAGTAGTAACCAATACACACTTATAAAGGTGTTTCACTTAAAGTTCAACGATCTAAGGGCTATTATACTTTCAAAAAAGAAATATATAAATTATGAGACATTTAAATGCTTAAATAAATAGAAAACATTGCAATAAAATCCTAGAAACTATGTATGAAATGTGTCAATAGAATACTTGACAAGATAAACATAAGATACTTGAACACTTGAATGAAGATTGATGTTATATGCTAAAACCTTATATAAAAATAATATTCAAATGCAATCATGTGAATGAAACCCTTTTGAAAGCTTAAAGAAAAAAGAATATTAGAAAAAAATGTATCTGAAAGTTAAGGTAAGAGGATTAAAGATGAAGAAACACTAATACTTAACATCTTTGTATATAACACTATTAAACTAAAAAACTTAAGAAATAAATACATCCAAATGATAACCAATAAATAATAATGCTCCTGAGACCTTAAAAATAAAATATAATGAATTGAAAGCACAAACACGTGACTAAAACTTGAAAGAGAAGATTTGAAAGAGATGAGCACTACAAACTTTTAAAGCTTTGATGAAATAAATGTAAATTCTCACAAAAGTGTTTCTTGATTTGAAAAAATGAGTTAGAAGGGTTAGAAATACGGTTGTAAGGGTTAAAGAGTCAATGGAGGGATAATATAACTATTAGGATTAAGTAAACATTGGGACTTTATTAACAATAAAAGTATTGTTTAACAGATGGATATCACAGTGGTCCTTACGAGTATCAACAGTGTCGCTATGCAGCGTTATTAATCTATTAGACCATAATAGTGACAATAATGGTGTCATTTTGCCTCGCTGAAATTCTTTCAGATAGAACTTAACACTATGTATTGCTAATTATTAACCACTATTGATAACAGAGAAATACACAAAAACAATGATACAAACATATTTCAGAACTCTCTAACCAATTTCCTAACATTTAATGCATCTTCCATTTAGTTTTAAAACATTTAAGCATTTTTTTTAGAACTCAAATTGACCCAAAATGGCTCAAGCTAAAAAATTTAACCTTTTTAATGAAAATTTATACTACTTAAAAAAAATTATGCACATGTAACATGAAAATTAAGCCCCTAGGGTATTTAAACTTGAATCAAAGCTCACACACACATTTAAAACTGATAATTAAAATTCTTAGAGTTTCCATAATTAAGATTCAATCCAAACTCGCACACAAGTTTAAAACTCAGAACTAAAATTTTTAAAGCTTACATAATCCTTGTTATTCCTATTTTTTTAAAGTTTATCCTCCAAGTCTATAATTTTCTCCTTGAATTAATTCTAAATATACCTATCTTATAACCTTTACACCATAAACTTAAACTATTAGTAAATTTCATATTTTCTATCATCAAAATTAATACTAGAACCTCCTTTGGTTCTACAATTTGTTTATATGTAGATTATTTAATTTTTACAAGCAATAATCTAAGGTTGATTGAAGAATTTAATGGTATAGTGGAAGAGGAGTTTGAGATGACCAACCTTGGACTTCTTTCTTAATATTTTGGCATTGAATTAAATAAGAGAAGGAATTTTCATCTTTGAAGAAGGCTATGCAATGGATATATTCCAGAAGTTCACGATGAATGAATGCAATCATATTAAGACACCTGTGGAATGTGGAATCAAATTGTCCAAACATGAAGAAGGATAAAATATAGATCCTATACTATTTAAAAGTTGTTGGAAGTTCACATTATTTTACATACTAATATACTCTATGGAGATGGGCTTATTAATTGCTACACGAAGTCATCTATGACCACACATTTAAAGATGACTAAAAAGATCCTCCGTTATATTAAAGTTGTACTTGATTATAGTTTATTCTACCCATTATATAATGAATTTAAAATTGTTATTTATTATGATAATGATTTAGTTGGAGATGTTGATGATAGAAAAAGCATCATTGATTATGTATATTACACAGGAGATACTGCCTTCACTTGGAGTTCCAAAAGCAAATTATAGTTATCTTCTCCACTTATGAAGTTGAGTATATGACTGATGATTCTTATATTTGTCATGTAATTTGGTTAAGAAGTTTGATGAAGGAGTTTTATATGCTACGAGAAGAATCTATGGAAATTTTTATTAACAAAGAATTGATAATAGCCTTAGCTAAAAATCTAGTTTTTCATGATAATAGCAAGCATATAGGAATAAGGTACCATCATATAAGAGAATGTATAATAAGAAAAGAAGTATAGATGAAGCATGTGAAGGCTCAAGATTAAGTAGCTGATATCCTCACAAAACATTTAAAGAAGGATATCTTCATAAACCTTAAAAATTATTTTGGACTTACCAAACTAAGTTTAAAAGGAGATGTTAGAATATAAACTTATTTTGAAATTCATGTATTTGGTTAGGAAATAAGACGTTTTATAGGTTCAGAAAATAAGAAGTATAACCCAAAATTTAGAAGATATCTATAAACAACTTTGTCTAAAAATATCTTTAAAAATGTCTAAACACATTAAATAAATATCTAGACATATAAGTTTCTCCCTAGCATATAGGTACAAGGTACCATCATAAAAGAGAATGTATAACAAGAAAAGAAGTATATATGAAGCATGTGAAGGCTCAAGATTAAGTAGCTGATATCCTCACAAAACCTTTAAAGAATGATATCTTCATCAACTTTAAAATTATTTTAGACTTACCAAACCAAATTTAAAAGGAGATGTTAGAATATAAACTTATTTTGAAATTCATGTATTTGGTTAGGGAATAAATCACTTGTATAAGTTCAAAAGATAAGTATAATCCAAAATTTAGAAGATATCTATAAACATCTTTATCTAAAATATCTTTTAAAATACCGAAGCGCATTAAATAAATATCTAGACATATAAGTTTCTCCCTTATGTTAACTCTATGATCGAATTATTACATGTTAATTTCTAATTATGAAATTGTCAAGGATTATTATTACTTCTAATAACATTTATAATTTAGTATATTATTATTAGGTATATTAATTTCATAAAATTTAAATTATTAAATTGGTAAAAATAAAAACAAATTGATGAACAATTATGAATCCATGCTAGTATCCGCATGATCCGACGGCATTTTCCCTTGCGACTTTCGTCTATGAAGCCACTAATTGGAGCTTCGAATTAGTAACTTTTTAGGTTAATTAGACTCCGGATGGTGGAATAACATTGTAGTTTGAGATTAATTGCGTTCAGATGTTATTTTCAAGTAGTATACTAATGCCAAATTGCAAATTTATATTATATAGCTGAATCTTTCTACGTATGTCTTTCACCTAATATTCTAGTAAAACAATTACTTTAATTGCTCACTTGGTTGAGTGAGACATGACACCCCAGTGCTGATTCAAAGAAAGCAAATAATAGGCTTCATGAAATTGATGACTTTGCGTTGTTTCTCTGGCAAAGCATTAGTTGAGAAGTTAGTTTTTGAAAGTATCCATCTCTAGAAATTGACTTGACGATTTTTCTATTTTATATATTTGAATTCTAAATGAAAACAAAGAGTAGAAATATTTTAGTTATAAAGTAAAACATGAAATTGATTTAGTTGATCATAAATTAAAGTGAAAAAAATACTAAAGTTTTTTTTTAAATTTAAAACTACACATTTAAAAAAGGAAAAGATCTTATTGTTAACCCCTAATTAATTCTTAAATTAAACGAAATATTCATTTTAACTTGAATTAATAAAACTAAAAGGTTCTAACACTTATGAGATATTTTGATTTTTTTTTTTGGTCAAACTTCATTGTAATACTAATTATGTTTAGGAAAAAATAAATATAAAACAAGTTGCATAAAAAATATTTAAAAAAAAACAGATACAAAATAATGACTATAGTTTCAATCGAAACATAACAATTCTCTAATATTTTCGTTGATAACCTTCTTAATTTCTTTAAACTTTTTCTCTTCTATAATGTAAATTTATTTTTTCTATTTATCAACATATTATTAGATGTGATGATCCAATTAATTGATTATCATGACTTTTTTGTCCAATTTAATGAATTTTATTTTCATCATAATTAAATTTAAAGTTGAAAATTTATATTTTTATTATAGACATAAATATTATCTGAAAATAACCTATTAAATTTTTTTGTATAATGAGAAAAAGACAATGGACTAGCTAATTCGGCGTAAATTATGGTACGGTTTTCAGCCCACTAAAATTCAAACTTAAAACTTATTAAAAAAAAATCAAACTTATAAGAGCGAAGGCAAAAGTAGGTGGCTTAGAAATTGGAGTCGCTTTCCGATTCCCCCAACCTTTCAGCCCGCCTGAACTTGAACTCTCTGGGCAGTTCAGACACCGAGAGATTTTCCTGGCCCTTAAACCATTGTCCCTGAGGCCCAAATCAAGCCTTCCAAAGAAGTGTACAGAGCCTCAACAAGATCAAATATACCTTCGGGCTTATATGTATTAGTAAGAAGAATTGGGTTGAAGGTCTTAATTTCAAAATTTAACCCTTTTCTGTTCTATAAGATGTATAAAAAATAAAAAAATTCATTCATTCTGTTCAACAAATACATATTTTTTCAATTAAAAAAAAGATGACTTCTTCAGATATAAAACCAGGGTAATTCATTTATCTGTTTCTATTGTTTCTTGTACTTGGATAAGTTGTTACATTAGACCCCAAAAGGATGA
>JAOXYD010152771.1:0-10454 GCA_028565735.1 Pinacopodium congolense | reverse complement strand
TAGCTCCCTGTAAAATTTCATTGCAATCCAAGCTCTATAAGGGCATCTAATGCATCACCGAAGTTGCAGTACGAAAATTGATACTGATTTCGGGTCTCATTCATTACCTACAATTTCAAACATCAAAGTGCATCAACCCATCCTTTAAATAAGTTCATATTTTTCCCTCAAACATTCAATAATACCAAAA
Source organism: Pinacopodium congolense (assembly GCA_028565735.1). Taxonomy (NCBI): domain Eukaryota; kingdom Viridiplantae; phylum Streptophyta; class Magnoliopsida; order Malpighiales; family Erythroxylaceae; genus Pinacopodium; species Pinacopodium congolense. The sequence continues at coordinate 10,264 of JAOXYD010152771.1, read as the reverse complement.
ACAATCAAACACATAAAAGATAATGAAAAAGAATGCAAAAGTTCATACTAACTAAGTTTAGTACACACAAACAATACTTAGAACACCTAAAAACAACCTAGAAGCATAGTATGAAAACACACTTATCAATTAGAAATAGTAGTACATCCTAACTCCTTGTGGATTCCACCCTAACTCACCCTAGCTACATACTTAGATATAGTTAGGTTTATTATTAGATAGTTCACAACAGATTCATCAAGAATCCATCAATAAAAAACTTAAAACCATTTATTTTACTTCCAATTCAATTTAAAAATTTATAAAGCTTTTCCAAATTAATTTTAAATGTTGGGACTTATAAATTTAGCTTAAAAACATATTATTTCTTATTTTATAACAGTTTTAGCTCATTTTGAAACTTTTCTTTTCAAAAATAATTTAAAATCATTTTCAAACAATCCAAAACATTCATTTTGTTCCAAAAAAAAAAAAACACGTGTTATTTACGATTTTTCAATTGTTAGGATGATTCAATTAACTGAAACACAAAATTTGACTTACATAAAGAAAAATTGATATATCATAAAAAACATACACATATGTAAAAGCAATTTGAGCCCATATGATAGTTGTTCTTTGTTTGGGTGACTTCATTCTCATGCAATTTCCAATGAGTTTAAAACAATATTTAGGCAAGTGCCCCTATCAGAATAAGTAATATAACAGAGCGTTTTTAAGACCTACAATGTTGATCCCATAGGAAGTAGTCTACAATTATTATTAGCTTACAATTATTTAGGGAAATACAGTTGATTAATTAAAATGCTAAAAATGCTAAATTAATTTAACAAATTTCAAACATTCTAAAATGATTTCTAAGTTACTTTAAAAAATTATCGAACATTATCAAATTATGGAAATTAGCAAAGGATTAGGTTTTTAATGAATTAATTGAGCAACTAAGTTTTTTTAAGGCCAATTTTGAGTATCTTCTTAATTTTAAGATAAAGTTATGTTAATAACATATCTTTTTTCTATTAATCATAATTTGAAATTCGGTCATACATCAAATTAAGTTAATAGGTTTTAAGATTAGGAATTAAATTCGAGATTTTTTATCTCAAAACTCATACTGTTGTTTATTGATTATTCTAACATCCTAAGTTGATTTCTCTAATCTTAGATCATTTATTAATCTTTCTTAAGTGGCCAGCTTAAAAATAGATTGGTTAGTCAGTTAATAAACAAAAATCAGTCCCTTAAGCATTAACAAAAGATCTCTTAATTCATTTACACACTCAGTCTTAGTTAAAAATTGATTTATGCACACATATCAACCAAAGTACCTAAAACATGCATCTTTTGGAACATACTTTGATTAATCAAAAATTAAAGAGGTAAGTAACAAATTTAAGGTTGAGAAAACGTCTAAGAGAAGCTCTTGAATGATTTAAAGATTCTATAGTCTTGGTCTTAGCTCCACAATAACTCAAAATCGTCAAGAAAATATCCTGAAAATCAAAGAGCATGAAGATATGTAAATTAGAACAAAACACTTTGATTAATCTTAAAAATAGAGCAATACATAAAGAAATATGAGTTATAAAACTCCTAAGATGATTTCTAGGCTTAAATAAATTTCCTAACAGCAAGTTCCAAATTTTGATAACATAGAAAACAATCTAAAATCAATTTTACAAGTGTTTAAAGGTGAAGAACATGAAAAACAGTAAGAAAAACTAAAGAGAAGTTGTAAAGGATTTTTCCAAATCTGATATCTCTCAACTATAGCATGTGTCTCTATTATTTCCTACTTGAAAAAGCATAAGGATAACCCCCTTTGTACTTACCAAATAGGGTTTTAATTGGTAGCCATGATTCAGCTGCATATTTGGAGAATTGATGGTTGATTTTCTTGTCTCCGCTTATGACGACGGTTTGACTCGAGCCTTAATAGCGGTTGGTGTAACCACCATTGAACTTATACTGCAGCATACCCTAACTTGAGTCTTAGGGAGTTCAATGTGGGTCTCTCCAAACCCACATTAAGCTTTTTAGAGAGTCCCCAATGTTGCATTCTTTAAGCTTAATTCTCTAATTAATCACCATTTTTTGCAAATTAATTGACTCCAATGAAAAATTAAACATTTAAACATGAAATTAAGGGTCAAAATATAAAAAAAAATCTATTAAAAACATAATTAGTTTAAACCCTATTAATTCCCCCGCACTTAAGCTTTTGCTAATCCTAAAGGAAATTAATTAATCATCAATTTTATAATAGAATAGAAAATAGGAAAACTTATTCAAGAACATCTAACAAATCATTGAAAAGAATTCCTAATTTTATTAGTTAACATAATTAAATGATATGTTATATAATCAATTAATCATATTAAATGATAAATATAATCAAATAACTTCATAATTCATCATACTTTAACCTAGTTTACAAACTTAATTCCATATGTAAAATGTATATAAGAAAAGTAAATTGCAATACCTTTTTTTAACTAATTTTACATCTATTATTCATTTATAAAGAAAATATAAACATTTGAGTTTTTAAGCTAGGTTGAGAAGTCACTCAATCTTTTTAGACAAAGGTGAATATTTTATTTTGAACAACCCCCAATTACTCAATTGAGTCACCTCACATCAACTGACTACTAACATCACTTAAGAAATTCAACTTTTTATCGATTTAAAGCCAGTAGAGAGAAACTATTACTCAGTTATTTATACACACACTTTTATTTCTTTATTTATTTTTTTATTTTTGTTATTCTATAAACAATATGATGAAAAATATTAAAAGAAATCACAATTTACTTTAAAATTTGCATTTTATACATGAAACATCTTATAAGCATTAGGACTTGATTTTTTAAATTATGAAGCAATTTGAAAAAATTTAATCATTTATAATCAAAATTAATACGTAACATCTTAATTCATTAAAAGAAATTGAAATCCAAAGGAAAATTTTTCAATGAAATGAATAAAAAATAGAAAACATTTTTCACAAATTATAGATTATTGTGAAAACATGATAAAATGATATACTTTAGGGCAAATAAAATAAGTGTGAAATAACCAAATCTTTCCTCCATACTTGAATTGAACATTGTCCATAATATTAATAAATCATAAAATAAAATATAAAATGTGAGAGAAAGTAAAGGAATACACTCATATGATATGATCATGATATTACTTCGTAGAGGTGAAGTTCAGTAACTAAAACCACAAAAAAGATTAAACACATAAGGTAGATAATAACGAAAATATGCTCCCCACTCATAAATATAATTAAAGTATGTACATGGAGCAAGAATACAATTGAAAGGAAATAAAAAAATTTGAAACAAAATAGAAATACAACTAAAATACGAAACATAATGAAAAGATACTTGAAAACAATAAAAGGGAAACACACGAAAAAGAAATAATAAAAGTAAACATTCTAAAATAAAATACAAGAACAATCCAAATGCAGCTAAGAACTGGAACTATCCCGATTTTAGGTTCACTGATTCTCCATAAATCACTCCGTCCAAAGCTCCATACCATCCAAATGCTTACAAAGCTCTACACGAAGCTTTTAAATCTCAGAAGAGATTCGAGTCTCTATCCCAAAAAATTTAGTTATAAGATCAGTCTGAAGAATATTTGTAGGAGGACTAGCTTTAAAAGTAGTTGAAGCTGGATGCGGTGGATGAACATTTGAGGTAGCCTCAAAAGAAGCCTCACTCACAACCTCCTTTGGCACCGTACAAGGGACATTAAGAATAGGAGGATAATTAGTTCTCTCACTCTCCTGCAACTTGCGTCACTATCCTCCAACATGATCATACATCTGCAGCTTGAGTGTGGAGTAAGTTATTTAAGTTTGATGTACTCTATCTATAGGTGCCTCAGAACTAAGTGGAACTCCTGCTACTTGGAAGATTCGAGTCAAAAGGTAAGGAAAGTAAAAATTTTGCTCAGCCTCTACATGTTAACCATATCAAGCATAGAGGTAATGATAAAAACCAACCAATGGTAATCCTTGAATAATAGTCAATCTATGCCACATCTTATATAATAGATGCGTATCACCAAACCTAACCTTATTGAGTCCACTTGCCCTAAGTGCCATGTTAACACTTAAAAATGCTAGGATGATATGCTTCCTAACCCCTAAAGTGGTAGTAGTAAATGCTCGAGGGGTTCTTCTAACTTACCTTAGGGAGTCTCAAGTTATTGCAATTGAAAAATTGAGATTGGATGTAACTGATTTTCCATGAAATGTATCTCAATACCTCACATAAACATTACTCTCATTTGGGACTCCTAAGAAATTGAAAGAAAAGCACCAATGAGGTAAATAGTGGAATCTCTAATAAAAATCCTAATTTCAATATTGTTGGCGTCATCTTTCTCCTCAGTGTTCGTCAAGAACTTACGATCCATTGTCGGATAAAAGGGTATAGGAAGAGTAAGCACCGACTCTCAGCCCAAAGCTCTGAAAGCACTAAAGACATTGATATGGATCAAACGCTCCACAATAAACTCATTGGTCCTATGAGAATGGAACCAATCAACATTCTCTTAGTTAGAGAATCGATCAACATCAAAAGCAGGCCTCTTATAGGAAGAGTGTCCTATAGATGCCTAGGGCACGATCTGATTAAATACTATGTAGGAAAGTGGTTGAAAGATGCTAAAAAATGTCCTCAGAGGAACATTACACTCTAGTCACCCTCGCCCAAATATTCCTTGGTAGTCAGAAAATTCCTTTGTTATCGACAAGAACTGTTTAATGTAAAATTGGTACCAATAGATAGCTCTTGATGAATAGAGTGAATTGATAACAAAATCTTGCTAAAAAAATCAATGAAAATGGATGAAAAAGGAAAAGAAGATGAAGGGGGCAACATTTTTTGTTTAAAAAGGGTGAAAATGGAATATTTGGGATGATTTAAGGGTGGAAATGAATTTATAACATGAAAGGTTAAAGGAAAATGGAGGAAAGTGTGAGTTTGAGAAAAAAAAATCACAAAAATGGATGGTCATCAAAGTTAGGAGGTGTAGTTATATATTATGGTGGTTTATTTAAGGGTTGAAGATGATGAATAGTTATATGTTTAGGGTTTTAAGCATTTTTATCGTAAAATTGTGTCATTTTTGGCTATCAGTGAAGTTCAATGGTGGTTGGAGACTATTGTTGATAGGTATTGTAAAACTTTCTGGATAACATAGTTCAATACAGGTTTAATAAACTTCAATAGTGATCAAACTAGACCACTACTGAGGTCCTGTTTGACACTTTTCAAGTTAATTTTAACCTTAAAACTTCATCAAATTCTTCCTAAATCAAGTCCCAGCAAAATTAGGAGGATTGTGTAATGAATTACTCTAGAATAGAAATTTTATACACTTAGAGAATTCATACTAAAGTTAAAGTAAATACTGAGTAATGCACACTAAACCTAAATAAAACACAACAAAAGGCTTAAAAACACTAAATGAAGGTCCTACTATACAAAATAAAAGCAAGACACACATAAATAACTAACTAATGAGAAGAATTCCTAGTTTAGTGAGGATAAGAAAGCAATAGAGTCTTAGTAGGCTCCTTGATTGAATTAGGAACATACAACTTGGCCCTTTGCCCATTCACTTTGAAATTCGTATGACCAGTGGTTACTTCAATTGCTCCAAATGGATAAACTTTGGTCATTTCATACATCCTTATCCATCTTGATGTCAACTTTCTAAGAAAAAACTTAAACTAAGAATTATAAAGTAAGACTTTGTCATCAAACCTAATCTCCCTTTGAATGACATGCTTATTATACTATCTTTTGACTCATTCTTTATATAGTTTAGATTTTTCATAAGCATCAATATGAAGCTCATGCAACTCATTCAACTGTAAGAGCCTTGCTTCACTGACTTCTTTGTTTCAAAATTCAAGAAATTGATTGCTCAATATGCTCTATGCTCTAGCTCAACAAGTAAATAATAAGACTTTCTAAAAACCAATTTATAAGGAGATGTTCTTATAGGCATTTTAAAAGTAGCTTGATAAGCCCACAAAGCATCATGTAACTTCATTGACCAATACTCCCTTGATGAACTTATGATCTTTTCCAAAATTCTCTTGATCTCTCGAATGGAAATCTTTACTTGACAACTAGTCTTAAGATGATAAGGTATACCAACCTTATCGGTAACATCGTACTTAGTCAAGAGGGAATCACATTGTTTATTGCAAAAGTATGATCCTCCATTATTAATGATGGCCCTAGGTATCCCAAATCATTTAAAAATGTTCTTCTTTATAAAGTGAACTACACCTCTCAAATAATTAGTTAGAAGAGCAACTGCTTCCACCTACATACTCACATAGTCAATATCCACCAAAATGTAGTGGTTGGAGTATGATGTAGGGAAGGGTTCCATGAAATCGATACCCCACACATTAAAAATTTCACATAGTAAAATGTTATTTAGTGGCTTTTCGTGTCTGCTAGAGATATTCCCAACCCTTTGGCAGTTATCACAAGAATTGACAAATTGAAATGCATCCCTAAATAAGGTGCAGTCTGAGTAGGTCCAAAGTATCCTTCAATCTCTCAAGAACGATAATAAATTAAAATGGAGGGCACTTCCTTTGCATTTACACATCTCTTAATGATTCCATTAACATCTATCTTGTATAAAAAAGGGTGATAACAAAGATATCTTTTAATCTTCGAAAAGAACTTCTTTTGTTGGTTTGAAAAATTAGGAGGTATAACATTACCAACTAAGTAATTCACAATATCCGCATACTAAGACAAGGTAAGCATGACTAGTAATTGTTCTTTAGGAAAGACCTCCTTGGTGTCATGGTCATTTCTTTTTTCCATGACTTCTTCCCTTATTTACAACAAATGCCATCCATAAAAATTTCTGTCCCTTTCTTATCTTTGAATTCAATGTTAAACTCCTATAAAAGGAGGACTCATCCAATCAATTGTGGCTATGCATTTGATCAATTCATCAAGTACTTGAGAGTAGAATGGTTTGTACACATAATCAAATTAAAAAGAATTAAATAAGAACAAAACTTATCAAAGGTGAACATAACTACTAACATCTCCTTCTTAATTGTGGTGTAGTTCTTTTTGGGCATCATTCAAGGCCCATCTCATATAATATATGGAATGAAAAAATTTGCTTTTCCTTTGTCCAAGAATAGTACCAACTTCATAATCACTTACATTAAACATGAATTTGAATGGAATAGACCAATCAAGTGAAATCAAGATAGGTGCATTAGTGAGTTTTTCCTTTAACAAATGAAAGGAATGCATACAATTGTCATCAAAATTAAAGGTAGAATCTTTAATCAAGAGAAAAAAAATCCTTAATGAATCGTCTATAAAATCAAGCATGTCTAAGAAAACTCTAAATCTCTCAAAATGAATTAGGTGGCATAAGTGAGCGATAACTTTAATTTTTTCTAGATCTAATTCCATTCCCCTACTTAAGATCTTATGACCTAATATAATACACTCTTGCACCATGAAATGACATTTTCCAAATTTAAGACAAGTTAGTCTCTTCATATCTTCTTAACACCTTCTCTAGAATTTTTGAACAAGAATTGAATTATATGCCAAAAACAAAAACAATCATCCATAAAGACCTCGATGTAAGTCTCAATGATTTCCACGAAGATTGCTACCATGTAGTGTTGGAAATTGGTAGGAGCATTACACAAATTGAATGGCATGCATCTATATGTAAAGGTTTCATAAGGATAAGTAATATCAATCTTATAATGATGTGTTAGAGCTGTTGCAAGATGCCCCATGCCTAGGTAAGTACCCTTTATAGCCACATAATGCATCAAATATTGAGAAAATAGCAGAAGATGCGAGGTTTAACTTTATCATCGATCGACCATAATAAAAATAACTCCTTAGATGAACATTTATTGTTTTTAGTTTTTGAAAAGATAGGATAGCATATGAATTTATGTAGGAGTAAGCATTCATGGCTAAAAATGTGAGCATTGGATGGATTATGAGCATTTAATTTAGGCAATTCATTCAAATACTTAAAATAGATATTGGATGAAAAATCCTGATGTGTATCTTCTACTTTTGCTTTAGGAAAACCAAAGAGTTTACTCAACACTTTCTCATCTAAACAATGAGCTTGGCCCCTTAATCTAAACTAAAACACACTGGGTTAGTTAGATTCATAATGTAAGGATGAAAAGAATTCAAGTGTAAGTTCTTGAAAAACAAGGTAATCCATATGCACAAATTGTTCCCAACCACCTTTTTGACATAATCAAAACATTGTATTTTTGAGTCCTATATCTTATAACAGATCAAAATCAAAATATCTTGGTGTAACAATAGTCTTATTCTTTAAAAGAACATACCTATCACCCTCCCCTTTAGAGAAGATGGGGAAAGGAGCACAAAAATCTGCAAAAGTATCCCTAGCATTTTGTCCTCCCACTTCAGCTTAAATAGGTGGAACACATTTCCTAACAATAAATTTTGTTCTTGGAGGCATAATGACCTAAATCCTACAAAAAACCATACATAACGTGATAAAATTCCAGAAAGAAGTGCAACAGCTCATAGAGAGAGAAAGTGGCATGAAGCATGGAGAAAACATGGAGAATGAGATGGAAATACACATAAATTTGCACAAAATTGAAAATTTTGTTGAAAAACCTAAGGAAACTTACAAGATTTGATAGAGTGGAGAAAAAATGAGTAGGGAATCTTGAAAATAGGGTGAGGGTGTCGAAATTAGAGAGAGAAGGAAGTGGGAGAAGAAAAAGAGTGAAAAAGATGGAAGCTTTAGGGTTTTTAAGAGGAGGGGGTGAGATGTTGCACGATTATGCAGGTGCACAATCATATATTACTGGATGTAGGAGGTTTCTGTCACCCTCGTGCATAAGCATAAGAGTAAAGGGAATTTCCTCAATTTTGTCTTGTTTTGGATTATTTGACCTCCCATTTAGGTCTAACTCACTCTAAACCTTCAAATTCAAGTTTTAACATCAAAATCAACCTAAGAATCATCAATCAAACTAAAAAAAACACAATTGAAACAAAAGAAAAGATGAAATGAATGCAACAAACAACTTAAAAACTTAAAAGAAAAGCAATCAAACAATCTAAAAACAAGACACAATATGCTTCATTTAAGGCCATGAGCTTGACCAAACTTCAATTCAATAATAAAAAAGCAAGGGAAAGGAAAGAAATCATTGCCCTTTCTTTTGGAGGAAATTCTCCAAGAAATAACTTGACATGATGCCCAATAGCCTTAAGAGTTTTTTTCTTGAAGCCTTCCACCTCAAGCTTCCCATGCTTGAAAACTTGAGGCACTTCAGTCGATCCTCTGCCCCTAGACTTGAGTTACTTTAACCTTCCTTTAATCCTCTTCTTTTTTAACTTAACTACCCTTTTTCTCAAGGTCTAAAGTTGGTTTGCTAGAAACAACCATAGGTAGTATTTTTCCCTTACCCAAAGAGGCATCTCTCAAGTTTAGGAGTAAAGTTTGTAACTTAAGCCTATATGGTTTCCCTAAAGAGAAAGGAATAGGGGCATTCATTTTTCCTAAAGGTTCTTACTTTAAGTTCTTACCCAATTCCTTCTCCTTTTCGACCTTTTCATTAACCTTATCATCAACTTATTTAACACTACCCACCTTTTTCTCTGTCGCACACTCTTCAATCATATCAACCTTCATGCAAGCATTCCTTTTTATCAAAATTTTCAACTTCTTGCCCATGCTAAACTTTACTTGTTCATCACCAATATAAAGGATTAACTGTCCATTATAAACATCAATCAATGCCTTACCATTGTTCATGAAAGGTTTACCAAGGATCAATAGAAAACTTCTATCCTCAAAATTAAGCACCACAAAATCAACTAGAATAAAAATTTTATTAACTTTCACGGGCACATCTTTCACCAATCTGAATGGATTCTTTATTATTTGATTTGCAAATTGGATAAGCATGGAAGTTGGCTTTACCTCACCTAGCCTTAATTTCCTAAAAATGGACAAAGGCATTAAGTTAACACTAGCAACCAAATAATATAAACATTTTGGAAAATCAAAATCACTTACATCCAATGTTGTACAAATCGGGCCGGACATCAAACTAGTAAAGGAAGGGGTTAAAGGTTTAAAGGTTCAATCGGTATAAAACCGTTATAAAATCGGTATTGAACCGGTGTAAAATAATAAGATGTATAAATTATTAATC
>JAOXYD010152760.1:0-10454 GCA_028565735.1 Pinacopodium congolense | reverse complement strand
GAATAATAACACTATGTTCTACCATAAACATAATAAAGATATTTGTCCCTCTATACCTTATAGTTGGCCAATCCAATATGGTATTCGAGGAACCTAAACCTCCTTGATATCCATTGTAAATATCAATCCAATTCATATAATCTTTAAACAATGTCAGTCGGTGTTCACTTAAATTGAAGAAACATTATGAGTAACAATTTTAAAGAGCACGTGTTCCAACTTACATAACTAGTTATAACCTTATACAAACATTTAGGCTTCTCTTCCACCGCATCCTACCAATGTCAACATGAATATCGTAAATTTTTTCACTTCTTTATTAATGGGTATGTAGAGGTTACATATGATAAAAGAGAAAAAAAAATGCCTTTACCAAAGTTAGTTTGGGAACTAATTCTCTTGCCATATCTTCCCTCAAGTTATTGATCTCTTCTTGATAAATAGAAAAGTGAATATTATTAGAATATACCATTAGAAAGTTCCATAGAGAAGTACATAATTCTACAATAATTTTCTAAAGAATTATTTTATTGAGATTGATGGAGATATTCTATCGTTATCTCATCATACCGACTTATGATCCAAACATCACCTCACTCGCTTGTTGTTACAATCTTCATGCTTGGCCCCAAGCTCAACATATATTCATCATTGTATGTAAGTTAATAGGTTTTTGATTAGGTGATTTTAACGAAAACGCATACACATTTTCATATATAATGGAGATTGGTTACTAACATGTATCCTCTACAAGATGGTAGTGACTCTTTTACCTAGCTTGTCTATTAACTTTAAACCTTACTCTTACAAAACTTTCCATGCCATTTGATGCAAAATTAAGAGGCTGATTCAACAAATATTCTTGAACCATCAACTGTCGAGGGTAAATGGGTTTTTATATTGCCAGAAATTATAGCTACATAATTAGTGTTTTTAAAAGTATGACTATGTTCCTTAAAAAAAATGTTATCATCTTTTACAAGAAACCTTTGTTTCTTCATCATCTGCACGTTGGCTTTGACTTTTTTATGTTTGACATTGTTCTAATTATTTACTCATCGAAAGGATATTTATTTAGAAACTGCGTTATTTATGTTACGTTCGTCACCTTTTTATACTACTCCTTTGCACGATGTAATTAAATATGCATGGCTTTCATGCACGTCAAAACTCTATCCACATTCTTTGGTTGTTTTTTTATAATTGCTAGAGATTGTGCATTCATTAAATAATGAGGTTTGACTTCCTTATTTTTGACATTAACACGTCTATAGTACTATACCGTAATACATAAGGACATTTAACAATTTTGTATGTTTGGGAAAGGATTCAACCTATGCAATTATATGCATGTAATATTTTTACAAGTGGGTCTACATATACAAGAACTACTTATGTAATCAATTACACATGATTACGGTAATATGATGCATAATTTCATAATAGGAAAGTTGCATCATTTGTTTTCATCATCATGTTTCCGATGTGTACAATTAATGATGTCTAGTATCCTCAACATCAAAGGGACCTCTATTAATCCTTCATCTAGATCGAGTGTTAAATGGGTGACTTTTGATGCTAGGAAGTCAAAGGCGTGACTTTCATTACTGACCTAGTGTAACGTAATGCAAGATTATTATAGAAAACAAATTGACATCATTACAACTTCATTCAAATTGAAAATCCAATATTACCTGAGAATGTGGAGGATTGTAATTAGAGTTGGTTGGTCTGGCCAGATGAGGTTTTGTGTTAGATTCATTTACTAATATTGCTTATGGATATTGTGACTGCATGTTAGTTACTAATGTATTGACTTTAATTCAGTAATGTAAAAGATCACCAATGAACCTATAAACCTAAATGGCTAGAGACATGTTGGTTTTGGACGGAATTGTAGATGGATGCATAAGTGAAATTTAAAGTTGAAGGCTTTGACGCATGCAAAATGTACCAATCATAAAGTTTTAGTATTCATAGCATTAAAAAGAACAAGAAAAGAAGAGTAATCAATATTGTTTGCTTAAAAAAATTGACATTATTCTTACATCCTCTTGCCTTTGTTATTGATAACATCCTCTCGGCGTGCTTTAAAATCTTGTTGGCAGGTCTCCTATATCGCCTCGACAATACAGAATCCCTTAACTCCACACTCGTTCTATCTAACCAAATGTGATTGAGGCTTTCCTCCCTTCCTACATCACTACTAAGTGTCGCAAACACTTTGTCTAACATACCTATGAAATACTCATACTTTGGGTCACTGTCAATTGTATAGTGCACTACTTTATAAAATGCAAAGTCTAATATCTTCATCTAATTGGCAGCAACATTCATTTGATGACTACCTTGATTTTTCTATGGCACTTTGGAGTGTTATTTCAACACTTCGTCAAAATTAAGTGGTCGGGGAAATTGCTCACCTTATCACGGGTGAAGACTTTGAAAAGGTGATGGCAAACCATGCCCTTGAATTCAACAACTTGTATGAGCAAAATGCATGTGCTAGTGGTTGACAAACATTTACAATGAATGTCCTGATAACAACGATTCCCTAACCCATCCTTACAACAGTGTGCGTCTTAGCATTACATACAAAAACATTGTATGTTATGTCATTGTACATGACACATATTAGTTCATTTTGGACTTGCCTGAACATTGTAATAGTATATATATTTTGAAAAACATTCTCTAAGTTAAAGCGCGTTGGTAATGGCACATAACTTTTGAATGAAATGTAATCAGATTTAGCCTCACTTTCATTCTTCTCTTTTATAACCATCACATTCAACGAATTCCAATAATCATTCACATCCAAAGCAATATCAATAACAAAAGAAATGTAGATTTTTTTTAAAATAGTAAGATTGTACAGTTCGGCTTGGAACCATATACAATGTAATATATGTAAATGGTATAATAAAATAGCAAACGATAGATTACACCTCTCTTGTGGTCCTTTTGACATTGGCACGGGGATGTAAGATGAAATGTAATTTTTAAAAGTGAAGGTTATCTTTTAATTCCTTGGTTGGTTTGTATGGACTAGGTTAATGTTAATTTATCCTTGGAAAAGCATAAGCAATATATAAACCTCCCACTACATAAATGAGATCTCTCAACCATTGATTTTAGTATATGATATTGCAATACTAGTTATGTGATCCAATTGTTTCATTTATTTTAATGGTTATTATCAATTTACACTGCTTTTTTTTTTATAGTTCAATGGCACACAAATGTGATGTAGAAAATGATTTAGGTGAGTAATGGATGGTAAAATTAATACAATGGACTAAAGGACTTATGTGGATATGCTCGCTTTATTCCGTTTTTAGATGTCAACATTTGTAGTTTATGCAATAGGAATATAAAGAATGTGTTACAATTAATCCCTTTAAAATGAACTGTGAAGCTACAGTACCAAACACATACCCTTGGAAATTTTCATATATATTTATAGAACCTTTTTAAGTACCATTGTTATAATGGATATATAGTACCATATTCTTGTCATTTTTTACTCTTGGAGTCACCCTATTAAAACAGGTGCACAAAGTATATTAAATTCACTTCCCATTAACTTCTCACACTTATATACACGTATTGAACAAGGATCTTCATGCTACAATCTTCCTATTGGTTATCAACCATTCTAACTAAATTCACAATAATATGACATTAGATGTAAGTAAAATATACCATTATCTCATGGCCAACATTCTAATTACCTCTCTATAATGGAAAAACATAATATATATAGACACCTCTGTATTCTCTTGGACAACATTCCAATTGTGTCTCTATAATGCAAAAACATAACACATATGGACATTATAGTTTTATTTGTGTATAAAGAAATTTAAATTTTTTTAGTGCATTACTTTATTCAATTGCTTAAACTATTTATAATTAGGTTGCAATATGATGGTGTCAACTATACAATTAAAGTAAGGCCTTGATTTCTAATTACTTGTGTGATTGTTGGGGAAACTTCCATGGTGAAAACAGTTTCATTTTCTCCTTGACTTTATGATATTTGTAGTTAACCATATAGCCATCAGTATCCTCCACACCATTTGGGCCTATGGATAACCAATTGAAAGTTGAGGTATGTAACATATGGTGTCTCAAACTAGGGTTATAAACACAAGATACAAATAAAACTTTTTTCAATTATCTCACCATTTCCCTACACAATTCTTCTTTATCACTTAATGTGGCTGTGCACAAGTCAAATATCCTTATCTCCTTTATGAGCACATCAATGGGGTAAAATCAATAGTGATTGTTAATGAAGATAAGAATCATAATCTAGATAGTTTTAACAAAATGCATAAAGACAATGCACAATAAAGTATACTATTGTAAACACACATTCCATGAAGCATGAAAACATATATTCACACTAAATAGATTCACCTCACACAATTTTTAATGTGAAAATAAATGTCGAATTGAAGATCCTTTGACGTCATTTTCCTATATGCCTACATAATTAGAAGCATATCAGTATTAATTATAAAATTTCTTGCCTTTTCTTGGCAAACAACATGAATAACTCTCTACATATAAGTTTAAATAATATAGGTTAACTAATTTTCCCATCTTAAGTATATGGTAGGAAATCTTTCAAACTTCATGTATCACAAAGGACATATCCATGATGTACATCTCGGAATGTGCTGGGACAAGTGTCACTGTAATTTCCAATATGACTATGGAAGAAAATCTCGTCACAAAATACAAATATATCGTAAATATATTTTACTACTCCTTTTAATTTTTTATGAATAACGAGTTCATACATCTAAAAACGTGTTTGCAGTGTCATAAGGCCTATATACTATGTCATTAATTGCAGATCTTACTGTAAAATATGTCAAGACTTCACTTAACATCAGCTGGAATCGTACATTTCCAACAACTTGTACATCGATGATCTAGTATAATGATTCAATATAGCCAAATCTATCATATTTATATTAACTTAATGAATGTAACCAACAATGACCACATTTGCTATAATTGTGGAATCGCTAACCTCGTGCTTAAATCAAAATTCCTGTATTGATATTTAACATATATGGATTCTGAACTACTGATTGAATGTTTAGCAGTGGAATCTTCAACTTTTGAAGCTAATGTGTGACCTTTCTTCCTAGACTGTAACAAATATTGAGTATTAGATTAAAATTGCATTAGTGCATCTGGAGCAATGACGAGTGGATATAAAAAAGCATGGCAAAGTTTTAGTCTTTTTCTTCCTTTGTCTACTAGAAAGTCCTAAATCCACTTTTATTGTCTAGTGATCACTTGTAGTTCCTACAACCTCTTTTCTAGGCTCATCACACCCTATGTCTTCAACAAATTCATATGTGCTCAAAAAGATATCAAACATGTTAACCTTCTCATTGATTAGATAAAAGAATAAGCCTAGTTATGATATGCTATGCATATAAACCACTGTAATAGATTTGTTTGTTGTTGCTGGCTTCCAAAAGGACCCTTATCAAGAGACTTAATCCCTCTCACACCTTTGGACGTACCATAAAAAACATGAATACTGTCTTCTATAACTTTTGTAACCTCATTCACTAACAGCTACTTCTTAACACCATGGATCTCTACTGCTTTCTCACGCTTTGCCAAAGGTGTCCCTGAATCTTGTTCATTTTCACCTGTTGTTTTAGGAGTACTACGATTTTAAACATAAGAACACAATGATTGTCATGTTATAAATAGCCTATAGTGGTGGAACATAGATGATTGAGTGTATTTGTCATTTTATTGCCAATGTTTAAGCGAAACATCACATGCCTTCAATTGCAACTACCATTATTCCTGGGTTTTCTCCCACTTACCACCACTCCTAGTTAGGTGTTTATCTTTGTAATGTATAGACCACGTCTGTTTAGAAGAAAATCTTAAACTCATTGTGTAAGCAATGATGTGTTCATAGGATTTGTTAAGAAAATAAAGCAAACTAATTACAATGAACCAACATATAACCTTTGCTTTTCTATATTGCTGTGGTTTAAAGCTGTCAAAGTCTACTGCCTTTTTAATTCTAGTTTCATCCTAACTAATTATGTGAGCAGCATTCCCCCCACTTTGATGGATGATTAAGTTACAACCTATCCAAGTAAAAAAAAAAAAATCTTTACACAAGAATACTTTCAATTCAATGAAACTTATAAATAAATCTCACATTAAAAGATAGATACTTGTACAACTAACTCACCGATAACATAATGACGCATCCTCCTATACAGGGATCAAAACCCTTCTTATGAAGAGCCTCATAAAATCTTGTTGTATCTAAGCAAAGGTGATTCAACACAAAATGGGCCCAGTCCATGTTCTCGTGGTCATAAATTTGAGTTAAACTTTTTAATAGATTTGCACTTATCTAGTGTGATACATCAAGGCACAAGAATACTTCCATCACATCTAGCAAGTAATATCTTACTAACCATTTCAGATTAACATACATATTAGCCACTGCCTTGAATTCAGATTTCATAAATGATCTTGCAATAGTTTTCTATTCGTTATACTTCTATGCAATCAATTCTAAGTAAAAAAATTGTAAAAGCCTCCAATAGATTTCCAATCATTAGGGCATCTAACCCAATTGGCATCAGTATATGCTATCAATTAGGTGAGAGAGGAAGGAGTAATGGCAAACCCTATATGATCAACACCTTGCAAATAATGAATCAAGTATGAAAATGAGCTGTTGTAGGATGATGTAAAACTTGGCACTATTTATTAATCAAGAATAATATATTTAGTCAAGTAAGAGTCATATATTGTAAAGCTTCATAGACTTGACAATATTTTATGATCCTCATGATTTAAAAATGTGTTATCAAACTTGGATAAGTGAACGACAGAAATAGTTGATGTTGTGCAAGGCTTAAATAATTGCAATCCCATTTTGAACAATAAGTTAGATATATAATAATTTTAAAACGAAAGCAATATTTGACCCTTGGTATAACTTCAACGCTAAGAAATTGAAGAACGCCTAAGTTCTGTAAGGATAATTCTATGATAGCTTGGAAATAAATGCCAACTTGTTGATCATTATTGTCTATAAGAATCACATTATCTACATGTACTAGAAGAAAATAAGTAAAATTATTATGATTGTAAACAAACAATGATAACTTAGCATTAGAGAAAAAAAAAACCAATTTAAAGGAGATAATTACTTAACTATTGATACCAAGCACGCAGAGCCTACTTTAGTCCATATATGGATTTCTTTAATTTACAAACATAATTTGGAAATTTCTTATCATCAAATTCTCATAGCTACACCATGGAAAGATTTTCTTCTAACTGCTTATTAATAAAAGCATTACTAATATTTAGTTGTCAAAAACCCATCATTTGGAGACTGCTACCATGAGAACAAAATGAACAGTAATCAATTTCATAACTGGTATGAAAGGATTAGTAAAATCCAAACCATATTATTTTGTGTATCCACAAGCAACCAATTTGACCGTTAATCTTTCAATAGAACCATTTACATGTCTTTTAATTTCATAAATCCAACGATTCCCCCATAACATTGATATTAGATAGGACATGGCACAAGGTCTTAAGTTTGATTTCATTGTAGAGCATCAAAGTCTAACTCGATTGCATGTCTCCATTCAAGGTTTGATTAGCTTAAGCAAAGGATGTTGATTTAGACAAGTTTATATAGGGAACAACTTGGTAAAGATGAGCATATTTAGGTCATTTAGGTGGATGTAGTTTTATAGGGAGATTTAGGTTTTCGTGGTTATAAGGAAGATGTTTGATGAGGATTTAAATGAGTGGATAAATGAGAAGGTTTGGCAAGATTAAAAATAAAGTAATACCTATAGGATTGAATTTTTATTGATTTGGTTGAGATGTATTTGGATAAGGTGGTTGAGATAGATGTGGATTGATGGAATGCATTGAAATAAGTACTTGAATTTGAGATAGGGATGAAATGATGGCTGTGATTTGGATTGGAAGGAGGTGAAAATTTATAATTGTTCGTATCATTGGACAATTGTAATGGGGAAGAATTAATAACTAGAAGTATATTTGACAGGGCATTTTTTGTTGGAGGACGTGTAATTGGCGGATGAATCTCATTAGAGGCAAATGGTGCTGCTTTAGGAGGAATTAATGGGGTCTTAATAGGTGGGCCTACACTTGCATCCAGTGGAGGTGATATTAAATGTCAATTTGAGTTAGATAAGGCAATTTGAAGAAGACACAATTGTCAACACAAGTGAGGGTGTTGGATACGTGATTTAAGTCAAGAAGGAAACGCATGGTTTACTTGAACATATGATTTCAAATCTCACACTTCAATAAAAAGAAAAATCAATTCATCAAATTCAACATGTCTAGCAAAATATATTTTCCCTGTATCTTTATTTAGACATCTATACCCAAGCTGGTAAGGTGAATAACCCATGAAGACACATTATTTGGAGCGACAAGAAAATTTATTTATCTTATATGGTCTAAGTAATGGATAGATTGCACATCTAAAAACATGAAGAAAATTATAATCAAGTGCTTTGTGAAAAGGAACTTAAAATGAAATTTAATTAGATAAAGAAATGGTATACATAGGATTTATGAGAAAAATTAGTAGTCTTAAAGGCGAAGTGCCAATAGTTAAATGGTGAACCAAAATGTCTAAGTAAGGTAAGGCTTATATTAACAATATGTTTATTTTTTGTTTTGCAGTACTATTTTGTTTATGTGTATGAGGGCACATGATACGATGAAGGATACTATGAACTTGAGATACTTATGTAAGGAAAGATACTCTCCAACCCAATCAGATTGAAAATTTTTAATCTACCAATTAAATTGCTTTTCCATCAAATTCTTAAATTGAAAAAAAAATTGGAATACTTCACCTTTACATTTCATAAGAAACATCTAGCTAAACAAAGAATAATCACCAATAAAAATAAAATATATATATTTATATCCAAAAGAAGAAAAAATAAAGGATGATCCCTAAGCATCAAAATGAATTAACTCTAAAGGTGCTGCAATTATGTGTCAATGATAAATAAGTTTTATGTAATTTTCCCAAATAGTAAGATGGACATTTATTTGAAGAACGATGAGAGGATGAGCAAGGAAACCGAAATTAATTAATTAAACAACGAAGAGTTTCATAATTTGGATGTACAAACTGAGATGCCAATCTTACAATGTAAGTAAAAATGACATTACATCAAAATTATTTTTCTGATGAAGAGAACCACACATCTTGTAAAGGCCTAACTTACTTGTACTGTGCGATAGTACCTTCTTGGCAATTTGATCTTTCACAAGACAATGGTTATAATAAAACTAAAAAAAGAAATTATTATCATTACAAAATTTTAGAATGGAAAGTAAAGATTTTGTAATATAGTGGACATGACAAATATGTTATTGAAAATTTAGTCTTGAAGATCGAATTGAACTAAAGCCAACATGAAGAATTGGTAATCGTGTTACATTGCTAGTAAAAGGATGAAATCCTTACCCTTATAATCATCTGAAATACAAAGCGAAGCAAGATCTGGAGTGACATATTGATTAGTGTCAATATCTAGATACCATGTGAAGGATTGATCTAGCTTGAAATAGATATTTTAATAATATAATTTTGAGTAATAAAAAGATGAACTTGAGGTTGATACCCACGAGATTTATGTGAAGAAAAAGAATGATGTCGCGAAACAAAGTTTTCATTAAACTTGAGTTTACAAGTGAAAGTAGTGTGATTATTATTCCCACAAATTTTAAAATTAATAAAAAGAACTTCAAGAAGGAAAAGAGCCTTGAGGAGATAATGAAAACCACATACACCCAACACTACATCCTCCTTAGGTAAAATCAAAATTATTGGTACGTTAAACCATATTAGCAGTAGGAAAGGAAGATTTTTGTGTTTTAAGAAGCAACTCATATGTAACTCATTGAAAGAGACTAGAGTAGTTCATTGTTGTAAACCGCCAATAATATCTTTATATTTTGCACTAAGTTGGCAAGAAAAAAAAGCATTAAACTTTACAGTCAAAATTGGTTGTCCAACTTGAGCTAAGGAATCTACAATAGCTTTGGCTTGATTAAGATATTTAGACACTGATTTATCATACTTTCAAAGATTGTAAAGTTCAACATGTAATTAAGTATGTTAGACATGACTAATAAATCCATATGTAGCAAAAAGTGCAAGCCAAACTTTAGAAAAAGATGTCAAACTAATTAAATATAGAAAGATTTCTTAAAGAATGTGTAAGTCCTATGGCACCCAAGAGGGGGGTGAATTGGGTATTAAAAACCTTTTACAAACTTAAAACTATCAACTTAATTCAATTGAAAAACTAAATGCAATCACTAAACCAATATTCAACCTAATATGGAATGTTAGTGCAAATGTT
>JAOXYD010152749.1:0-10455 GCA_028565735.1 Pinacopodium congolense | reverse complement strand
CATGAATTACAACTGATCATCGAAATCCTAAAGATTATGTTATACCTAAAATGCTAGCCTATAGAAACAAAAAAGATATTGCATTCTAAGTTCCTCCATTTTTACAAAAGTTCTATTCGATAGAAAACTCATCTCTAGCCACTTGACAACCCATAATAAGCTCTTTAGTTTTAGTGGCACGATAGTATTAAGAATTAGAGAACAACTAAATTAAGCTATAGTCTCATAAGCTTCGATTATGTAGCTTAAATATTCTTAACTCTAGACTAATTTGATAAGTTTACCTATAAAAACAATTAACCTATCACCACTTGTAGATTTTTCTAATGACAATTATGGATTAAAAGCTAAAACCTCGAAATTAAACTAGAAATTATACCTAAGATGGCCAATCCTACGAATTAATCCCTAATTCATGACATTAATTCCAAATTCCAATTTAATCCTAGCTTAAATCACAATGTCTATTCAAATCCCAATCATTTCTCATAATTATAATGCATTAATCCATCACATATCTTCAAGCCCAATTAAAACTACGCTAACAAATGAAAATAACAAAAAACTAATATGAAATTAAGTAAAATTGAAAGATAAATGTAGAAAACATAATGGAAAGTAAGGTAAAGAAAGTTGAAAAATTAAGATAGAACACTATATTAATAAAAACTTAATGTTTTACAGCTATTCAAACAAAACTCAAAGTAAATGCACAATAAAAATAAATGAAATTAACTAAAAAGCAAAGAAAACATAAGAACTAAACGTATTTAAGACCTAAAACACAAAATCTAATAGTAATTATTGAAACAACATAAAAAGACAACGAAAATAACCCAAAACCGTAAGAAAATAAGAAGAAAAGGTTACCCTAAGTGGGAGAGCCAAAAACTACTCGAAATCCTACTATCTTCTACTTAAATATGTCCTTATTAGGGTTGGAGGATTTCTAATAGTGAAAAGTCAAGTTTAGTTTTAGCATTAAACAACATTTATGGAAACTTAATGACCATTAAAATGACATAATCGACTCCTGATTCACCACTGTTTAAGGTTTTGGAAAATGGACTTGAATGGTGGTCTTCACTAACTTAAATGTTGCCCAACAACACCTACAATTTAATTCCTTGTCAGTAGATCCTTTGCTTATTTTTGCTCCAATTCTTCTCCAAATTGAATCCTTTCACTTTGTATTTGTGTCTTAAGGTTAAGTCTGTATATAAAATCAAGAAAAAAATAAACATTTAAACATCAAAATAAGGATGATGTCACATTGAAACATATATAGAAATACTATAAAATGCATCCTTATCACAATGTAATTTTTTCTATTTTTAAAGCTTTTAATTTGGTTCCTTTAAAAGAGACGTGTTATTATTTAACTAGCTAATCGCTTTAACACTTACCTTGAAGTAATGATTGAGGATTTCTTAGTACAAGTGAACAAACATGTTTTTCTTTCAGATTTTTATGTTTTAGATATGAAAGGTGAGGATTCTCCTAATTCATCACCTATTCTACTATAGAGACCATTCCTAAAGACATCTCACATCAAAATTAATGTCTATAATATGTTGTTGACTATAGAGTTCAATGGGTAAGTGATACGATTCAACATCTTCAATATCATGCAATATCTTAATGATTATGAGACGATTGCAAGGTAAGATATTATTAACTCATTAACATTATATTTTCTTTTTTTCCAACAATTCATTAGAAATAGCTTTGATAACTCCAATGCAGAAAGAAGTATATAGTCATTTAAATAATAAGTTCAAGTTAAGAGAAGAAATAGAGGAAGTTGTTTCTTCTTTAAAGATACTTCCTTATAAATCCAGTAGGTATATAACTCAATTATTATAATTGCCTATTGTTGCTAACAAGTTATTATCCACTATTGTGTAAAATAGAAATGAAAACACTGCCTAATCATGTTAAATATGTATTTTTAAGAGAAAACAACACCCTAATTATTATAATCATGAGTAATCTTACTCTAAAGTAGGAAGATAAGTTTTTTTGTGTACATAGAGAATATAAGATAGCATTAAGGTGGACTATTACAGACATAAAAGGTATTATCCCCTCTTTATGAATACATAAGATATTTTTAGAAGAGGGTAATACACCTGTAAGACAAGCACAACATCGACTCAATCTACTAATGATACCCTTAATGAAAAAGGATGTACTTAAGCTTTTAGATGTTGGATTTATCTTCCCATCTCAAATAACAATTGGGTTAGTCCTTTACAAGTAGTTCCTAAGAAGTTTAAGATCACTATGGTGGAGAACGACAATAGAGAGATGATGCCTACTCGAGTTGAGAACAAATGGAAAGTTTATGTGGATTACTAAAAACTAAATTTTGTGAGTCAAAAAGACCACTTCTTTTACTATTGTTTTTTTAATGCCTATTTCAATTACATACAAGTAGATATAGCTCTAGAATACCAAGAGGAGATGATGCTTATGTGTTCGTATAAAACTAAGAGGAGATGATTTTCATGTGTCTGTATAAAACATTCACCTATCGTTATATACCATTTGGTTTATATAATGGCCTTGCTACTTTTTGAAGATGTATGGTGTGTATATTTTCTAATTATCTAGGGAAAATCATAGAAATTTTCACATATGATTTTATTATTCATGGTAATTCTTTTGATAAGTGTTTGAATCATCTCATCTTAGCACTTAAACGATGCTCAAAAACCAACCTTATTCTTAATTTAAAAAAATGCCACTTTATAATTCAACAAGGAATAGTTCTAGGCCATATGGTTTCTAAGAAGGGAATTGAAATCGATGAAGTTAAGATAAATCTTGTTCAATATTTACCTTACCTAGATATTATATAGGAATTACACTGTTTTCTTAGTTGTGCAGGTTTCTACCATAGATTTATTTAAGACTTTTTAAAGATTTCACAACTATTGTGTAAGGCTACTTCGAAAAGATGCTGAGTTTTGTATTTGAAGATGTATGTATGAACTTTTTTTATCTTTTTAAGGAAAATGTTGGTCCTAAATGGCACTTAAGAGGGGGGTAAATTAAGTTCTTAAAAAATTAAGCAAAAATCACACAAGACACTTCAATAAATTTGCGGAAGCTAAAATAAATATAAAACAAATAGAATGAAAAGAAACTTACACTTTATTGAAGATGAAATAAACAATGTAAATATAAATTTAACTTACAAACTCCTTTTAGGCTCAAGGATAACCCTCTTTACTTTTTCAAAGGCTCAAATATAACCTTTTGAAAAATTCTTTTTGTAGACTCAAGAATAACCTCTTAACTCTTTTTTTAAAGGCTCAACAATAACCTCAAAAATCAAACACACCAACGTTACTTAAGATTATATCTCACACAATTTGAGAACAAAACTGTTAAACTTTGATAGAAAACTCGTTCTCGAAAGATCTCTGATTAAGACTTTTCTTAATCCTCTATTTATACTATAACCATAAATTAATTTAGCCGTTGGGAGAATCTCCAACGTTCATGGGCTAATTAACTCTCTTGACCGTTGTTTAAATCTTTTGACCATTTTGCAATCTGATCATTCCTAATAATTCACTGGTAGTCTTCTTCATTCGGTCAATTGATAGGAATCTTCAGTCGATCGGTCTTCATTATATTTCTGCATTCGGTTGGCTAGTGGATTTAGTCGATTGACCAATGTTTATTCGGTTGACTGGTCTTCTTATTCGATCAATCGATCTCCTAAAAGTATTCATTCGGTCGACTGGTTCCATGGTTCGGTCTACCAATCTTCTTTTCAGCAAGTGTATTCGGTCGACCAATCTATCCTCATATGAGATAATCAAACTTTGTATCAACATTATTTTTGCGCAAATACACTTGAACATGATCTCTCTTCAATCATACCTATCCCTTATATACACTTAAACAAAAATATCAATAGAAATGAGGTTTTTTCATCATTAAAATAAAGTGGAAACTCCTTTAGTTCAACAGACAAGTTAGTCACCGCATTGATCCTATAACTTCCTAAATGGGATCTTTTATTTAAACTTATGTGATACTTCTAAATATACTGTAAAAGTAGTTTTAGGAAAATGGGTTAGAAAGAATTCTCATGTCATCAACTATACCTCTAAGACTTTGAAAGAATCTTAGAGAAACTATATAATTACAAAAAAGAACTTCTTGCTATAGTTTTTGCATTAGATAAATTCAGATCTTATTGGATACTAAAATTATTGTTTATTTTAGCCATGCACTATTAAAATACTGTCTATAAAAAAAGGAGGCCAAGTTGAGACTAATTTGTTGTATTCTCTTACTAAAAGAATTTGATATGGAGATTAGAGATAAAAAAAAAAAAGGAACATCAAATAGAGTAGTAGATCATTTAAGTTGATTAGTTGAATATGTTACTAATAGCACACTGATCAATGGTGATTTTCCTAATGAACAACTACAAGCGATCAATATAAAGGTCTCTTAATTTGCAGACTTCGTGAACTTCTTGGTCACTCAACAATTCATTGATAATTTCATTAGAGTTAAAAAAAATATTAAATGAAAAGTCAAGTCAAGTACTAAACTTGGGATGACCCATACTTATTGAAACATTGGACTATTCAAGTAATTAGAAGGTATGTACCTGATGAAGAATTTTATTGTATCCTAACCTTTTTTCATGCTTATACATATAAAGGAATTTTGACAAAAAAAAAATAGCTCGCAACGTCTTTAAGATCAAATTTTATTGCTCATCTTTTTTTAAGAATGCTTATGATTTTTGCAAGACTTGCGACAGTTGTCAAAGATAGGTACGTTAGGATCCCATAATGAACTGCCTTAAACTACAAACTTAATAAGTAAAATTTAAAATTTTTGCATAATGGATTTCATGAGGCCCTTTCCCTCTTCTTTTGGTTTTCAATATATTTTCCTTACTGTTGATTATGTTTAGAAATGTATGGAAACTAAAGCCACTCGAACTGATGATTCTAAAGTGGTTGTAGCACTTTTGAAATTATACATCTTTGTTAGGTATGGGATTCTAAGAGCTATTATACATGATAAGAGGAAACATTTTTCTAATAAAACAGTTAAAACTCTCCTCTACAAATACTAGGTGGTGAATAGAATTTCTATAGTTTATCATCCCTAAAGGGCAGGTCGAGGTATCCAATGGGAAGATCAAGTCAATTTTGGAAAAGATAATTAACTCGAGCGAAAAGGATTGGAGTTTGCATCTCAACAGTGCTCTTTAGGATATAGAACAACCTATAAAACACAAATTGAGATGTCTTCGTATAGGTTGGTTATTGGGAAAACATGTCATTTACCCATAGATTTGGAACATAAGGCTTATTGGGTAGTAAAGTAATGGAACGTAGAGTTTGATGCTATTGATGAACAAAGAAAGTTACAGTTGCAAGAATCAGAGCAAATACAAAATGAAGCCTTTAAGAATTCTCACATTTACAAAGATAAGACTAAAGCATTCCATGACCAATTCACATTTCATAGAAAACATTTAATGATGGTTAGAAAGTTCTCTTCTATCATTCTAAGCTTAAACATTTTCTAGGCGAATTTTTGTGTGATGATTAATACCATTTATGTGTCACTACATAATTTATAAAACCTTATTTTGACATATATCAAGTACAAAACCTGGTGGTGATGGAACTTGAAGCTCTAAATTATAACAAATGATTTATGGAAAAAGAGGTCAAGTTAAAGACCTTAAACAAGCACTTGTTAGGAGGCAAGGCAATCCGATAAATTACTTAGTTTTTGTGGTTTTTCTTCTCTAAATAGGATTCTAGCTGACTTTTACTTGATTTTTTTACTTTCTTTTATTCATTTCATTTGTAGGTACATAAGTGAGTTGCAATCTTTTCCATCAAGAACATATATAGTTTATATAATTCAGGGGAGTATTCTTCTTCCTATTCCACCTATTATGTTTACTTTGTTTTTTTTTTTTTTTGAACATTGGGAAAAATGTTTAGTCTAAGTGTAGGGGAAGGAACTAAGACTCAATTTTCTTACTCTAGATATTTTTATGAAATTGAGAGTAATTTCGATTTTATCATAACTTTCTCAATAGTTAATAACCTATGGAAATTGTCTTTCTTTGAAAGCATATTATTGAAATTATTCATTATAATTTTTATTATTTTGTAATTAAAGATGTTTATATGATTTGTTATGAGTGTTGATAAACAAGTGAATAAATTGCTTTATAACTTTATATAATGAATATTTGATTCATATTATGATTTTCTATGTGTAAATTGTATATATGTACATGATTGTTACTTCTTTTGAGCATTTTATCTTAATAAAGAAAATATTTTAATAATTAATGTGTTTAAGTGCATAAATGAGAAAAATAAATACACTCCATTGGCTTAGCACCCAAAATAAAAAAAGTCAAAGTTAAAAAATTGTGTTAGCATCTAGTTCATTATGATAACCTAGTTGAGTAATTAGGGATTATTCATGATAAGATGCTTACCTTTGAGTAAAATGACTAGGTGACTTATCAACTAAACCTTCAAAGTTTGCAATGTTAAAGAAATTGGAGTACATTTAAATAAGGAATATATTGGAACAGTAGAGATTAAATGATCTAATTTTTGTTCGCTATAACTTAGAATGCTTTTGTCATTAGTAAGTTGAATATAATTTTTAAAAATTTCTTAATTATTTTATTTTATTTTATTATTAAGACTCTTAATAGAACAAGTAATTATATAGATCCAATTTTTCTTGATCATATTGATGTCATAGCCAATTAGGTTTTTAAGTAATTAAATTTTATAGTTTAAAGTGACTGGAAGATAATCTTAGTTAGAAGAGTATTGATATGCCATTTGGTGCATTGAAATTAAATAATATTATATGAGACTCCTTTTAATGATGAAGACTTTTTACCAAATGAAAATTGGGGCCAATATGATTTAATCAGATATACCATGAAATGAAATTTCAAAAATTTTCAAGTATTTCTCACTTTTTTTTAGCTTCACTTGTAGTTGACACATATGTTGAATTTTACATATATAATATAAATATAAAACTTCTAACTATAACTATTTTTTATTTCAAGTTCCACTTATGGAGTGTTCCTTAGCATAAACATTTATTGTCAAGCTTATGATTTTATATTTGGTTGTTATTATATGATGTTTTAATACAATTAATTGAATTAGTCTATGCAAGTGTACATGAATGTTTATGATTTTATGTTTGGTTCTTATTGTATAATATTTTGATACAATTAATTGGACTTTACATATGAATCACATGTTCTTTTTCCTTATATTAATTCTTATTATTTTTATATAAAATATGTAAAAAATATTAATATGAATAAAAATAAAAATATTATTATATTAAATTTATATTACTATTGATATTTTAAGATAGGATTAGAATAAATTTAAAAATATACACTGTAATACATTTTAAAACTATTTTACTAATTTTATAAAATCAGGAACTAATTCATAATTTTAAAAATTTTGTTCAAAAAAACATATGATATTAATCAATATTGGTATTATATTGTAAAAAACCAATAATGTATTAAAAGCATGACTTAGCACTTTATCTATGTTGTTTTTTTCCTTATTTTTATTTTTTATTAATTTTAATTTATCTTTTTAAAATGTTAACATTAATAAAAGTAAAACATTAAGTGTTGTAGATAAAAATAAATAAGTCAGGACATTCATTGTTGAGAAAGGACACCTTTGGCCTCCTCTTTAATTTTCCTATGCAATTTG
Source organism: Pinacopodium congolense (assembly GCA_028565735.1). Classification (NCBI taxonomy): domain Eukaryota; kingdom Viridiplantae; phylum Streptophyta; class Magnoliopsida; order Malpighiales; family Erythroxylaceae; genus Pinacopodium; species Pinacopodium congolense. Next base: position 2,671 of record JAOXYD010152749.1, on the reverse strand, counting down.
CGAATCCCAACTATTAGGTGCCCTTGATATGGAAAAATAAAAAGCATTTAATATAGGTTAATATTATTTTTACTAAATAAAAATGAGTAAATCATATAAAAGCATAGACTTTATCTACATCAACGACTTATGCTCTTGCTTGAGACCTAAATCTTTAATTTAATTATTTAACTTTCCAAAAAATATTATTGTTTTTATGATATAAGCTTCATCTTATAAAAAATGAAATGATTTTATCAAATTAAATGAATTATATTATTACATATATAATTATATGAAATTATAATTTATTTTTCATATGATGGAAAATTATTATGTGTTAAAAATTATGGGATTACGTTAATAAACCTAACAAATCATTAAGAAAAATAATGACATAATTTAAACAAATTTAATTCACAATTTCACAAATTTAAAATAAACTTCGTGTCACAAATGAAATCTTTCATAAAATTGGTTTTTTAACTATAATATATCCAAACAAATTGAGTAAATTATAGAAGAGGTCAAAAAGGGAAAATGGAATGGGGACATGAAAGATGACGACAGAGTAAGGATTTTTCGTACTTTTATGATTGCTTTCCCAGTATGTCCAAAGCATTATCAAAATTAAAATGGAAAAGTAGCGTATGGCAACAAACAAACTAGCTAAAAGAAAGGGAGCATAAAGACTTGTTCTCTGCTTCAATGCCTCTACGCCTTTTGTCACGTAGTGTTCATTTTCCAACTGAAGAGGCTAGTTTTGACTAGATTTCTCTAGAATTTTCTCCATTTAACTAAAGTTGGGTGAAAGACTCTAGATGCCACAATTAACTCCTTGATTGACACCTTGATTGGTGGAACAAGTAATGGGGCTAGGTGTAGTAGGTAGGGGTATGTGCGAGATCTTTCTAGAGAATGAATGTACATCATTAGATCAAGTTGATCGCTACTATCTAATGAGGAGGTGGAGTAGTATAAATAGGCTATCTCTCTCACTTGTAAATCATCCTACATTTGAAGCATTTTTCTCTTGTATAGCATTCTTAAGTAATAAGAAGATATTTCCAAGTTCTCCAAAGTTCTTGTGTTGTCTTTCCCATCTTTCTTATATTTTCTTAGCTTTCGCAAGGTGTTCGATAAAAGTACTCTTAAGAAGTACTTTTGGGAAGGCGGAATTAGCATTCTAACTAAGAAAGGCATTCCAAGTTAAGGAGTTTGCTTGTGTCACACAGTTTACTGGTGAGGAAAGATCAGGCTTGTGATAGTTGGTATCAGTGCCATCGATTCTAAACAAGTAAGTTTTTCATTCAAACTCTATTTTTTGTTGCTTGAAAGATGGTAAGTGTAGGAAGTGAGACTACCCACATGGAGGCAACTTCTAGGCAATTGAATCATGGAAGATCAAGGTCGAGGGAAGCTTTAGTGGACATCAATGAACAACTAGTAAGAGTAGAGCTTGTCGTAGCTGAAGGAAAAGAGAAGTTCGAAGAGCATAATAGCCGCTTCAGGGAGCTTAAAAGTGGAAGGGTTAAGCTCCATAAGGAGATGCAATGTTTTTTAAACAAAGCCTTCTCAAAGTGTCTTAACCAAGTGGAGGTCTTAAAGGGAGCCTTTTAGTCCGAGGTTGCTATTTTTAAGGATGAGCTCGAGAGAGTCTCCAGTAAGCTGAAAGAGACAAAGGATAAGCTAGTCCTCTTCAAGAAGAGAGTTGCTCAAGGAGCAAGAGTTGCCATCTCGATAGTAGTCACCACTCCTTTGAGAATTGAAGCTTCAAATCCCAAGATGTTCAAGGGGTCGAGGAATGCGAAGGAGGTGGATAACTTTTTATAGAGCTTGGAACAATATTTCAAGGAAATTGGTATGGATGAGGACACAAAGAAAATCAACAATGCCACATTCTACCTTGACAATATCGCAATGGTATGGTGACATTAAAAAGGGCATTTGCACCATTAACAAATAGGATGAGTTCAAAAGGGACATCAAGAGGCAGTTCTACCCTAAAAGTGCTGAGTAAGAGACAAGACCCAAGCTAAGGTGCCTCCAATAAAAGGGAAGAATTAGAAAGTATGTGAAGTAATTCTTTAAAGAGCTCTTAGAGACACTTAACTATTTTGACAAGAAAATTTTTGTTTGTCTTCAAGGATGGACTCTAAAATTGGGTGAAGATAGAGCTTAACTTCATAGAGTCCAAGATCTTGCTACTGGTATCTCTATGGCTAAATCACTCTTCAAGTTCAAGAAGACTCTCAAGCCCAAGTTTAATAAAGATAAGGGCAACAAGGGGAAAAGTGGGGGAGATCGTCATTGTAATAAACAAGGCTTCCACAAGAATTATAAATTCAAGAAGGGCAAAAGCATTACAAAGGATACCAAGATGAGTCCAAATTCACTTTTAAATGCTACTTTTGTGAAGGTTCTCACAAGGCAAGAGATTGTCCAAGGAAAGCTAAGCTTTTAGTATTAGAGGAAGAAAGGGAGTAGTAACACCGTGATGAAACAAGGATGGGATTGTTACAACACCTCAATGCCATCAAGGCTAAGGTAGAGATACCCAAGTCCGAGAAGAAGGAATTACTGTTCATGGAAGTCATGGTGGATGGCCGAGTGGTAAAGACCTTAGTAGAGACTAGTGCTTCCAATAATTTCATGTTGGCCCTAAATGACATCTGAGAGGGGGGTGAATTAG
>JAOXYD010152738.1:0-10455 GCA_028565735.1 Pinacopodium congolense | reverse complement strand
TTATATATCTAATATATAGAACATATTTATGTAAATAGTATATTGGAGTATATTTATATAAATAATAGTATATTTATATAAATAATAAATAAAGTACAAAAATTAAAATAAAAAAAGAAATTCTTTTAGATAATTCTTACTCAAGAATAGATAAGAATGAAATGGAATAGACTCTCCCGATTGCTTCCTGATGTCATGTTCGTTCATTTTTCGATATAGGGAAAAACAGTGGAACTTTGAGGAATATATGGATGCAAATGTTTTAAATTTTATATATTTTATTAATTTATTTCACATTTTACTATAAAACAAAGAGACATGTGTGTCTGTCAATACGTGCCCCTTAAGAAAATGGTTTATTTTTCATGACTCTTTTAAAATAATATGCCCCCAAATTAACAATTGACAAATTATTTTAAATAAATTGCAAGTTTTTTAATTACTTATATAGTCTCTTATTATAAAATGTCTCACACTTGGACCAAACTCATAAATTTTATACTCATTGCACTTGCGTAGTAGGCAGTGAAAGGTTGTCTCAGATCTCTAACTTACAAAGATGAATGTTTAATTTGTGAATCTAAATCAATCATAATTATACTGTAAAGCCTAGGAATTAAAAACCCTAAAAACCCAGCCCAAGATCCAGCCTAGACTATAAATTGTCCAGATTGTTTTTTCTACATCTTCAACTTCTCCCTCCTCCCAACCGCCAACTCTCACCCTCCTTAAAAAACAAATTAGTCTTCTTCTAGAGCTTATGACTACCATCTTGTATATCTTTCTTTGTTCGTTGAACTTGCAGCCACTTCAAGATTTTCCTTGTAAGGTGGGTTTAATGGTTGCTTGTTATGTTTGGTAGATGATTTTTGTTTTGAGAGCAAATATGGACAGCTAAGGAAGGGCATTCCGACGATGGGAGGAGGAGAGGAAGAAGAAAAGAGAGAGAGAAAGAAGAGGAAAGGAGAAGGGGGAGGGGTCGGTAGAGAAGAGAAAGGGAAGAAGAAGAGGGGAAAAGGCTGAAAGAGAGGGGAAAATAAGAAAAAAAACAAAAAATAAGAAAATCTAAAAAATTCAAAAAATTTTGGGATGAAATTTTAATATTAGAAAGTTTAAGGATTGGCTTGCAATTTTAGAGATTTTGGAGGGCTAAATAGAAAATTGTATTAGTTTAGGACATTTTGGAGATTTTAGTAAAGTTAAGAATAGTTTAGTAAATCAGAAAATTTTTAAAGTTTATTTTTTATTTTATTTTAGTTAGATTGATTGTTTTATTATTATTTAGGTATTGGCGATAAATCGGAAGGAACACAAGACTAATTAGGAATTTGGAGTTTTTGCAAATTTAAGTAAGGGAATTAATTAGAATGCATCTTATTTGGTGTTTTTATGTGAAAATTTGATTTTTAGGATTTTTGTATAAATTTGAGAAATTAAGTATCTTATTATATGAATTTTGTGTAAACAGTGAAAAATAAAAATTGAGTGGAAGACGATATTTAAATATATTCTACTTTATGAAACTTTGAGTAAAAATAAATATATTATGTTTATTGTGTGAATTTATAGAACTATAATGCCTTGTTATATGCGTTTTGTGAAACTTCTAATAAATGTGATTTTATGCGAGTTATATGATTTAGAAATATTGTTATATAAAATCTAAGTGACTTGTGATTTATCTAAATTTATTAGAAATTATGGATGAGAATGTGAATATTATGTGAATTTTGGTTGTACGAAAATTATGTATACGATGTGTGGTGAATTTTGTGATGAGTTATTAAATGATGGAACAATACAATAATGAAGAAGATGATGTGACCTAATGATGTTAAATTTATGTAATACCAAAAGAATAAAATGAAATTATGGTTAGTGGCTTGCCTAGTTAGATTTATATCTGATGGTTTTGATATTTATACAATAAGATTGTGATTGATTGTTAGAAACGTGTCGGAATATTCTAGGAGTTGGGATATCCTTAGTAATTTATTTTGATATTCCAACAGTGGGGGTACCCAAGATACTTCCAAGAGTGGGAAGTGTCATGTATGATTTATTTAATGAGACTCGGTATTCCAAGAGTGGGAATGTCCATGATACTTTCAGAAGTGAGAAGTGTCATGTGTGGTCTATTTACCGGTAAATCATTGGATATAAGTTTAGTAAGTGAAACGAGGCCTTAAAAATTTTTAAAAAATGTTAAATGGAAGTTTTAAAAATGAGAAAGAGGCTTAAAGATAATAAATAAATAAAAATGGATGAAAAATGTAATATGAATTGTGATGCAATGCGATATGATGTGTATTTGTATATATATATATATATATTCTTGTATTTTTTATGTATTATATGTTGTATAAATAGTTCATTCTAAATACCCTTTACTGAGTTAACAGCTTATTCCTTACCTGTTGAATTTTTTAGGAGATTTTCAATAGGTTTTAAAGCATTTTGGATTTCCAGTTGTGTTGGTGGATAATACAGGTGGGACAGCTTATTGCAGGATACCACAGGAACTAATTTATGTTATTCTTTGATAATTTGATTATTTTGCAATGTAAACGAAATTGATGGATTGTTCTGGATGGTTATTAGATTTATTAACATTAAAAACTACATGTTTTATTAATGATAATTTCCCTTTTTGTTTTAATTTAATTCCTTGTAAGTTATTGAAGTTACTATAATGAGATTTTAGATAAAATTTGATAAATTTAAGGCTTGTATTTGAATTAGGAATTGAGATGAGGAATTAGAGTTGTTGCGATTTGAGAATTGTATGTAAATTGGGAATTGAGTTTGAAACAGGTTGGAGCATCACATTTAGTGGTATCAGAGCATATTTATGTTCCTAAGGTAAGGAGGTATGTTAATTATGAAGTCATTTATTTTGTACAAATAATGCGACTGCTGACTAACAGGCAGATAGAGAAGAGTCTGTTAGGAAGGGTCTGTTAACTCTATTAATATCTCGAATGCACCAGAGCAGGCAGGTGATGGGGTAGATCAAGTGCAAGTGAGAGCAGAATAAGGTCCTACTAAAGTGGGGGTAGAACCAACTGTACCAGCTATTGGGGCTCCTACAGTTGAGATACTGCCACAATACATGCAGATTATTCTGGAAGTATTGTAAGTCCAGGCTCAAGTTTAGGCACAGGCCCAGTTCCAAGCCTAGGCAGGCTCAAACACCGCCACCATTACTAGTTCTAATAGTGCCTAAGATCGATCGCAACTTTGAAAGACTTAGAAAATTGGGGGTTCGAAATTCAAAGGTACTACAAACCCAAAGGAGGCAGAAATGTAGTGGGAACAGACTGAGGAGGTTTTAGATAGATTGAAATGCAATTTAGGGAATCGCTTGCAATACATTACATCATTATTACAGGAGTTTACACGGGTATGGTGGCAATCAATTCAAAGATCATTTGATCCTGAAGTTATGACTTGGGATGAGTTCAGAAGACAATTTGATAATAAATACCGGCCACCAATTTACAGAGATCATAAGAGGGTGGAATTTATGAATTTGAAGCAAACCGAGGAGATGTATGTTGCTGATTATAAGGTGTGGTTCGCCACATTTTCATGGTATGCATTGAGACTGTGGCAACACCTAGAGACCGGTATTATCGTTTCAAGCAGAAATTGCACACAAAGATCATGTTAGGGCTTAGTCCAGCAACTACAGATTTCAAGAAGCTGTTAGATACTGCACTTAGCGTGGAGGAATTATTACACGAAGAAAAAAAGATGCAAGAAGTGAAGAGAAAGCAAACTGGCTTTAGAGAGGAGTTAGGTCAACCTACCAAGAGGGCATCAGGCTAATCGGGTTCTGTTGGAAGAAACAATTATCAAAAGGGTGGCTCAGTATTTAGAGGAGGTAGATTTAACTCTAGCTTTAGCAAATCCGAGGATTTCCGAAGAGGAACTGAGAGTTATAGCTCTTTTAGCTCACCATTCGTTGGACTTGGTACGGATCCAAATTAAAACGCAAGAAGATCTTTTGGTAGGAGAGGTAATTCAGGTCGTGGATGTTAGAGTTATGGGAGATATCATTCAAGTTCATGTTGGATATCTAGTGGAAATGACAGAGTGTGTTTTATATGCAGAGGTAGAGGGCATTTCAAGAGAGATTGTCCTTCTCTAAGAGATACAGGGGCTATGACTACTGGGTTTTACACAAAGATAGAGTAGTGCTGGGGATAATAGTAGATGAGTTGGTAGAAGTTAAGGTTGAAATACTGGTAGTATGGGACATAGAGTTACACACAACATTACAAAGACATCATCAACTCCTTCTCAAACTCAAGCCAAAGTTTATGAGATGACCAAGGAAGAATCTCTAGCAGCTAACGACGTGATATCTAGTATGATTTCCTTATATGATACTTTAGATTATTTTTTAATAGATACGGGGACTACTCATTCTTATATTATACCAGAATTTGCTTCTAAAGTTTCAGTAAAGGTTAGTCTACTAGGGTATGGTTTGAAAGTTTACCTATCAAATAAAAAGAGTGTATTAGTGAATTGTGTGAGGATAGCGATTCTTGTAAGGATTTGAGAGTTGGAATTATATGCAGAATTGATTACGATGGACCTAAGGGAGTTTAATGTGATATTAGGTATGGATTGGTTAACCAAACATAAAAGCAGTGGTGGATTGCTACACTAAAAGTGGTGATGGAGTGTTCTGAGAGTGCAAAGGTAGTGTTTGTGGGAGAACAGAGAGTACTTCCTACTTGTTTTTTTTCTACAATAATATATAGGAAGTTGATTCTGGAGGGATGTTAAGCATTTTTAACTCATATAGTAGATACGAGGGAGATAAATCCTGATTTGATATAGATACCAAGGGTGAGAGATTTTTCAGAAGTATTTCTTGATAATTTGTCAGATTTGCTACCTCTTAAAGAGGTAGATTTCACTATTGAAACGCTACATGGGGTTGCTTCTATATCCATTACACCATCTACGATGGCATCTGTGGAGTTGCAGGAACTAAAAAAGCAAGTAGAGAAATTATTGGAGAAATGTTTCATCAAGCCTAGTATTTCACCGTGGGGAGCTCCATTGTTGTTTATAAAAAAGAAGGATGGAAATATGAGATTGTATATTGATTACCAACAATTAAACCAGGTAACGGTGAAAAATAAATATCCCTTATCTCGGATTGATTATTTTTTTGATCAGTTAAAAGGAGCAGTAGCATTTTCAAAATTTTATTTGAGATCGGGGTATTGACAGTTGAGGATAGCTAATCAAGATGTACCTAAAACTGCTTTTCGAACACGATATAGTCATTATGAGTTTCTAATGATGCCGTTTAGACTCACAAATGCTCCAGCTGCCTTTATGGCATTGATGAATAGAACTTTTCAAAAAGTATCTAGATCAGTTTGTGATTATGTTCATAGATGATATACTGGTACATTCCAAAGATAAAGAGGAGTATGGAAACTATTTGAGAACAGTATTACAGATTCTGAAGGAGAAGTAATTGTATGCTAAATTAAGTAAGTGTGAGCTCTGGATTGATCAAATAGTATTCTTGGGACATGTTATGTCCAAAGAGGATGTAAAACTAGACCTAGAAAAGGTAAAGGTAATTATGGAGTGAGAGCCACCAAAGAGTGTGACAGAGGTCAAAATTTTCTTGGGATTGACTAGATATTACAGGAGATTTGTAGAGGATTTTTTAATAGTTAATCTATTTACAAAATTACTGAAGAAGGGAGTTCCTTAACAGTTGACTGAACGGTGTTAGGAGAGCTTTGAGGAAATGAAGAGAATATTGACATCTAGTTCTATCTTGGTGTTACCAATGAATGAAAGAGGTTTTGAAGTATATATAGACACTTGAAGATTGGGATTAGGATGTGTATCAATGCAAAACGGGAAGGTAATAGCTTATGCCTCCCGTCAATTGAGGACTCATAAGCTAAACTATCCTACACATGATTTGGAGTTAACCATTATAGTGCATGCTTTGAAAATATGGAGACATTATTTATATGGAGATGCTTTTCAGATTTTCACCGATTACAAGAGCTTGAAGTACATACTGACTCAGAAAGAGTTGAATTTAAGGTAAAGGAGATGGATATAATTGTTAAAAGATTATGATTACACCATTGACTATCACTATGAAAAGCAAACATAGTGGTCGATGCCTTAAGCAGAAAGAACTCAGGTGTGTTAGCCAATCTGGGTGAAACTAGTGTGACACTAATAGTAGAGATAAGAGCCTTACATGTTAAGTTGGAGGTTGATAATGTAATTGGATTGATGGCTACTTTATAGATCCGGACTGATTTAAGTGATAGAATTGGTAAAGCACAAACTCGAGATCTGTATTTACAAAGGATGTTAAAGAAGATAAAACAAAGAAAAAAACCCAATTTTTTAGTGAGACCAGATGAAGTGATGATGATAGGGACTCGAGCATATATGTCAAATGTTGACAGTATGCGTAAAGATATTCTAAAAGAGGCTCACTATGCACCTTACGTCATGCATCCCAATACAATTAAGATGTATCAGAATCTGAGACTCCGCTATTGGTGGCTAACTATGAAAAAGGATGTGACAGAGTTTGTAGCTAATGTCTGACTTGCCAACATGTTAAAGCTGAGTGTCAAACTCCAACGGATAAGTTAAGACCTTTATCGATATCATAATAAAAATAGGAGAGAATTACCATGGATTTTGTAGTAGCCTTACCTGGAACTCAACGCAGACATGATTCAGTTTAGGTCATTGTAGATAGATTGACCAAGTCTGCACATTTCTTACCAATCCAACAGACAAATTCATTAGATAAACTAGCTAAATTATATGTGGATGAGATAGTAAAATTGCATGGAGTATCTGTATCCATAGTTTCAAATCGAGATCCTCGGTTTACATCTTGATTTTGGGCTAGTTTTCAAAAAACATTGGGTACTAAATTGAATTTGAGTACAGCTTTTCACCCTCAGATGGATGGGCAATCACAACGTACTATTCAGTTTTTAGAGGATATGATGAGAGCCTATGTATTAAATTTTCAAGATGATTAGAATTTTTACTTACCTTTAATGAAGTTTGCTTATAATAACAATTATCACTTTAGTTTCAGAATGGCACCTTTTGAGGCATTGAATGGAAGACGATATAGAGATCTAGCATGTTGAGATGTTGAGGGTACTCGAATATTAGAAGGACCATAATTAACTCAGGAGATTCTAAAGAAGATTGAAGTGGTAAAGAACTGTTTAAAAGCTACTCAAGATAGATAGAAAAGTTATACAAATCGACATAGACGTAAGATGGAGTACGAAGTAGGTGATAAGGTATTTTTGAGAGTGTCACCTTGGAAAGGTATAGTGCTATTTAGAAGAAAAGAAAAGTTGAGTCTAAGGTATATTAGGTTTTATGAGATTGTTCAGCATGTTGGTCCATTAGCTTATAAGTTAGCCTTGCCCCCAAAGTTATCTTAAATACATGACGTATTTCATGTGTCTATGTTGAGATGATATCGATCAAATTCGAACCATGTTATACTTGAACCAGAGATTGAAGTGGCTACAGACTTGATCTATAAAGAAGAACTAATTGAGATTTTGGAGAGAGAGAGATTAGACAATTAAAGAGGAGGTAAACACTTCATCGGTCCTTGAGAGAAGCTACGTGGGAAATGGAAAAGGATATGCAAAGTCAGTACCCTCATCTTTTTGAAAATTCAAATACGTAGCTAAATTTTGAGGATAAAATTTCTCTGAGGGGGGAAGAACTGTAAAAAGATCAGGAATTAAAAATTCTAAAACCCAGCCCAATATCTAGCCCAAATTATAAATTGTCCTTTTTTTTTTTTTTACATCTTCTTCTTCACCCTACACCCAATCGCTGACTCTCACCCTCCTTAAAAAAAAATTCAATCTTCTTCTAGAACTTGTGGCCACCATCTTATATATCTTTCTTTGTTTGATGAACTTGTAGCCACTTCAAGATTTTTCCTTATAAGGTGGGTTTAATGGTTGCTTGTTATGTTTGGTAGATGATTTTTGTTTTGGGAGCAAATCTAGACAGCTAAGGAAGGGCAATCCAGTGATGGGAGGAGGAGAGGAAGAAGAAAAGAGAGAGAGAAAGAAGAGGAGAGGAGAAGGGGGAGGGCTCGGTAGAAAAGAGAAAGGGAAGAAGAAGAGGGGAAAAGGCTAAGAGAGAGGAGGAAAATAAGAAAATAATAGATATAAGAAAAGAGAAAATGCAAAAAATTCAGAAAGTTTGGGATGAATTGTAACATTAGAAAGTTTAATGATTGAGTTGTAATTTTAGAGATTTTAGAGGGTTAAATAGAAAAATGCATTAGTTTAGGACATTTTGTGGATTTTAGTAAAGTTGATGATAGTTTAGTAAATTAGAAAATTTTTAAAGTTTATTTTTTATTTTATTTTAATTAGATTAATTGTTTTATTATTATTTAGGTATTAACAAAAAATCGGAAGGAATGTAAGACTAATTAGGAATTTGGAGTTTTTGCAAATTTCAAATAAGGGAATTAATTAGAATGTACCTTATTTTGTATTTTTATGTGAAAATTCGATTTTTAGGATTTTTGTATAAATTTGAGAAATTAAAGTATCTTATTATATGAATTTTCATAAATAGTGAAAAATAAAAATTGTTTGAAAGACGATATTTAAATATGTTCTACTTTATGAAACTTTGCTTAAAAATAAATTATTATATTTATTGTATGAATTTATGGAAATATAATACCTTTTCGTATACGTTTTGTAAAACTTCTAATAAATATGATTTTGTGCGAGTTATATAACTTGGAAATATTGCGTTATATAAAATCTATGTGATTTGTGATTTATCTGAATTTATTCAAAATTATGAATGAGAATATGAATATTATATGAATTTTAGTTGTATGGAAAATATGTATGCGATGTGTGGTGAATTATGTGATAAGTTATTGAATGATGGAATTATAAAACGATGAAAGAAGATGATGTGACATAATGATATTAAATTTATGGAATGTCAAGAGAATAAAATGAAATTGTGGTTAGTGGCTTACCTAGGTAGATGTATATTTGATAGTCTTAATATTTATACGATACGATTGTGATTGATTTTTAGACACGTGTCGGGATATTCCAAGAGTGAAGATATCTTTAGTGATTTATTTTGGCATTCCAAAAGTGGAGTACCTAAGATACTTATAAGAGTAGGAAGTGTCTTATATAATTTATTTAATGAAACCCAGTATTTCAAGAATGAGAATGCTTAAGATATTTCTAAGAGTGGAAAATGTCATATATGGTATGTTTGCCGGCAAACCATTAGATATAAGTCTACTAGGTGAAGCGGAGCCCTAAAAATTTAAGAAAATGTTAAATGGAAATTTTAGAAATGAAAGAGAGGCTTAAAGATAATGAATAAAAAATGGATGAAAACTGTAATATGAATTGCGATGCGATGTGATATGATGTGTGTTTATGTATATATATTCTTATATATTTGTATATGTTATATGTTGTATAAATGGTATATTCTAATTACCTCTTACTGAGTTGACATTTCATTCTTTATCCGTTAAAATTTTCAAGAGATTTTCAGTAAATTTTGGAGCATTTTGAAATTTCAGTTGTGTTGGTAGATAATATATGTAAGACAGCTTGTCGCAGAATGCCACAAGAACTAGTTTTAATGAGATTTATGTTATTCTTTAATAATTTAATTTTTTACGATATAAAGGAAATTGATGAATTATTTTGGATGGTTATTAAATTTATTAACATGAAAAACTAAGCTTTTTATTAATGATTACTTTTCTTTTTGTTTTAAATTAATTCCTTATGAGTTATTAAAGTATTATAATGAACTTTTAAATAAATTTTGATGAATTTATATTTTATATTTGAAATTAAAAATTAAGCTTAAAAAATTAGAATTACTACGATTTAAAAATTGTATGTGAATTGAAAATTAAATTTGAAACTAGTTGTAACGTCACATGTACACATGTCAGAAAATTACACCGATCCTATCCATCTTCAGACCTTTCTATTCGTACAAAATTATGTCAAAACATCAAAGCTGTTGCAGCAATTAAGGAACTGATGGCACATGACAAAAAGGGGATAAAGAAAATGGAAGATTTCGCAATATTATTATTGTTATATTTTTATGTTACTAAATAATAAATAATAAATAATAAAATTTTAATTTATTATTTGATAATATTAAATAAAATAATATATGAGATATATTACACTATTTTATATTATTTAATTATAGTAAATGACAATATAATTACATAATATCAAATATTAAATTTTATTAAATTTCATAAATCAAAAACATTTTAACATTAAAAAAGGGCACAAAACATTCATTACACCAAAAAAATTAAAAGATAATATCGCCATTGAAAATAAACATAGCATAATCCAC
>JAOXYD010152727.1:0-10455 GCA_028565735.1 Pinacopodium congolense | reverse complement strand
TTTAATTTTCACTTCAATTTGATGTTAACCTACAAATTAAAGTTTCTAAGATACAAATAAAACAATTTAACATCAAAATAAGGGTGAATCAACATTAAAATATCAAGAAAAACCATATGAAATGAACCCCTATCACCCTTATGAAATGACTAAGGTGTATTCGTTTAGTATAGTTGAAGTAACCAATGGTCACTCAAATTTCAAAGTGAATGGGCAAAGGGACAAGATATCTATTCCTAATTCAGTTGAAGAGTCTACTGAGTTTCTATCACTTTGTGATCCTTACTAAACTAGGAATTTTCCTCCTTAGTTATTTATATGGATGTTTCTTTTATTTTATGTAGTAGAATTTTAGTTTAGAGTTTTAAAAGCTTTTATTGTGTTTTATTTAAGTTTAGTGTACTTTATTTAATGTTTCATTTGATTTTAGTGTGATTCCTTTGAATTTTGATTATTTAAAATTTCAATTATGTAGTAATTTGATGAAAAATCCTCTCAATGCTGTTGGAGCTTGATTTTGGATGACTTTCATGAAGTTTTAGGTTTAAAATTCATTTGGAAATAGGTTGATAGACCCTCAATGGTGGTCTAGTTGATTATCGTTGAAGGCCTTTGTTAGGGGTCAAATTAATAGAGTTTTAATAGTTAATTGATTGAATTATGACCCTTAATTCAGTGTTTAATTATTAAATTTATGTCTTATTATGTTTAATTTACAGGATGGAAGTTGATGATGAAGATTGGAATAAAAAAGAGAAGAGAGCATGTCATTTCTGTCTATTAATGGCACCTTGTTGTACCATCGTTGAAGGATGAATAGACCATAGTTTAAGAGACAGAATTCAACCTATAACGGCACCATGTAGCCTGTTGTTGTACTCAAAGTTAGCCCGCCATTATAGAATCAGTCAATAATATCATCTCCATATCTCAACAATTGAGGCTGAAGCATATGTCTACCCTATCCCCTCTATCTCCTAGCACATGGGGGAGTCTTTAGAGTCTGCATACAACCAAGAAGAACACAGAAACACCTATCTGACCTAGCATTGTCAGATCTAACTCCTAGATAGAGAAGCTCTCACTTCTCTCTTACATTTTTGTAGATAGTTTAGGCTTCAAACACTTATAATTCGAGCTTTAGAGTGTATTTTGAGTTGCTGTTTGTTGGAGAACATTGACGAGACATATATTTGAGTTTTTACACCATCATAAGGGGTTTTCTAACTTAGATTATTACTTATATTCTTCTGTTTTTTGGATTAATCAAAGTTCATGTTCTTAAGTGTATATTCTTGAATGTTCTTTGATTTATGTTGTTTATTGATTTTTCCAACAACCTATGTACATTTCTCGGATCCTAGATTATCTTTCACTTTAATATTAGTTGATCAGGTTAAAATTAAAACTTTAAGATCTTCAATAAACAAAATCAGACCTTATTACATGCATTCAGACTCTCCTAAAACATTAAAACATAAATCCAGAGCTGGAAAATGGATTTAAGCACACATAATCATCAAAGCATATAAAACATGCATCTTAAGACACATACTTTGATAAATCTACAAATATAAGCTGAAATAAGTAGTTTAGAAGTTACAAAACATGTTTAGAAAGCTTCTGGACAAGTCTTGAACTTCTTAACCTGATCTGGACATCAATACAGCTTCTAAATCCACGAGATCTAACAAGAAAATAAAAGAACATTCAAGAATATAAACATAAGAACATGAACTTTTATTAATCCAAAAAACAAGAGAATATAGTTAATGATCTGAGTTAGAAAACCCCCTTATGATGGTTTAGAAACTCATATATATGTCTCAGTAATGTTCTTTAAGAAATAGCAACTAAAAATACACTCTAAAACTCTAATTACAAGAGTTTGAAGCCTAAACTATCTAAGAAAATGTAAGAGAGAAACAAGAGCTTCTCTATCTAGGAGTTAGATCTAAAATCTACATGTTAGATCCGTATTTATGTGTTCTTCTTAGTTGTATGCAGACTCTGGAGACTCCCCAATGTGCTAGGAGACAAAGGGAATAAAGTAGACATATGCTTTAACCATAATTATGGAGATATAGAGTTGATATTGTTGACTGATCCTATAATGGTGGGCTGACTTTAAGTACAACAGTAGGCTACATGCTGTCATTACAGGTCGAATTCTATCTCTTAAATTGTGGGTTGTTCATCCTTCAACGATGGTCCAGCAAGCTTCCATTCATGGATAGAATTGAAACCCTTTCTTCTCATTCTTACTCCAATCTTCATCATCAAACTCCAACCTACAAATTAAACATAATAAGACACAAATTTAACAATTAAGCACTGAATTGGGGGTCATAATTCAATAAATTAACTATTAAAACTCTATCAATTTGACCCCTCTAACAACACTTAACATAGATTACTGAATTCACTCTCTCGATTTATTACAAGGTATAAACATAATAGATACCACAAACATCCATTTGATTAAATCAATAAATAAGAGTTCACAAATAGTTTTTAAAAAATTCCAACTAGAGGTCAACTCATAATGTAAATAAGTTCAACAATAACCATATTTTCCATATAATAGAACATGATGAGAAGAATAAAAAGTATAAACAAGTTACTTACTATCTTCCCTTCAATTTCCAAGCTTGAGAATTTGGAAAACTAAAGAACTCTTGAAGCTTGAGATGATTAGACTTGATTTCTTCCATCTAAAGCTTTGAAGATCAATTTCTGGGTTTTTGGGGCCAGTTCTAGATGAATATTTGGAGGCTTTTAGGGTTCTGTGGCCTTAAATACATCACAACATGTTAAAAACATCCAAAATAAGCATGTAATAACATTTAAATGAGTCACGATTGTGACTCAGGTGGGTCGCGATCGTGACCTGCTTTGGCACCAAGGGAGTCACGATTGTGATTTCTCTTTCCAAAGTCATAAATGTGACTTCCTTTTTTCATTTTTATAATTGTCTTTTTTTCAAGTCTATAAGGCATTCCATTAACCACCTACATAATTAATGATCAAGATCTTGCCTGAAATCAGCACTCAAACACTTAAAAATAAAAAAACAATAATAACAAAATATATCAAATTAAATCCTAAACACAATATCAACATGAAACACTACATACGAATTAACTAAGAAACACAAATAAAAGCACACCTATCATATACAGAAAGGCGTCCCAAGAGATATATAGGTGCTCATGTAGTGAACAATTTGATGGCATTATCAACTCAAAAGGAGTTTTGGATGAAGAAGTTAGATAGTCTAATGGATAGTGTTAAAATAAGGTTCGAGTTCATTCACTATAAGTTATGCTATGTGTTAGCATTGTGGTAGAGATTCTCATCCATCTTCAAAGTGTCAAGTTGGGAACCCTTTTGCATAAGAGCAAGAAGTGGTCCATTGTGTTGGTAATTATAATAGGTAGAGAAGAGATCTATATTCTATCACCTATAATCTAGGGTGGAGGAATCCCCACAAATTCTCTTAAAGTAGCCATCAAATGGCATAGTCATAGACATCCAATGTTTAAAGACCACCACCTCTAGGTTTCAAGGCTTCCACTTCCATGCTACTAAAGAAATCTAACATTTAATAGCTACTCATAAAATAAATCTCCAATATTGAGGTTTGCATGTAAAATCCAGAAGCCTCCACAAGAACTCTTGAAAAATAGATAAGCCAAATTGTGAGCTTGTGAAGGAAAGGACTTCAAGTTCATTGCCTAGCACTACTAAGGCTAACCTAAGAGAGCATGCAAAGGCAATATCATTAAGGAGAAGTAAACAACTCAGGAGATTCAAAAGGATGAAGGAGCTAAGGAAAGTGAGGAAAGAGAAACACAAGAAGAAAGTATGAGAAAAAGGAAGAACCAGCTACAAAGGAAGATCGTCCCAGATTATTTGCTAATCCTATCACTAATCTAATAAGACCTAGGATTCCTTATCCTTAGAGACAAAATGGTAAAGAATTAGATAACTAGTTTGATAGATATCTTGAAAGACATCTGTGCTATAGCCTTCGATGAGTCTATAGCATAGATGCCTTCTTATGCTATGCTTTTTTAAGGAAATCTTGTCTAATAGGAGGAGGCTTGAGGAGAACATAACAGTGAAGATAAATGAGGAGGGCTCGACCATTTTTCTGAAGAAGTTACCATCAAAGCTTAAGGATCTAGGGAGTTTTACTATTCTTTACACTATTGGTGGTCTGTATATAGATAAAGCATTGATGAATTTGGATGTAAGCATAAACTTGATGCCTCTTTCTATTTTTAAAAAGCTTAGATTAGCATAACCAAACCCACTACAATTTCACTCTAATTGGTAAAGAGGTCCATAACATACCCAAGGGAAGTCATCGAGGATGTTCTCATAAAAGTAGACAAGTTCATCTTTTTGGTGGACTTCTTATTCATTGACATAGAGAAGGATTGAGATATCCCCATCATTATTAGGATACTTTTCACGGCTACAACGAGGACCATCATCAACTTGCAATATGAAAAACTCATCTTGAAACTTTAAGATTAAGAGATATTGTTCGATATGTTTGATACCATGAGACACCCATCCACTTTCTAATTTTTCAATTTTATTGATATATGCTCTCTTAATACTGGTCATTTTTTTATTATTTCTGTAGGATTATTGGAAGAAGAGGAATTAAGAGTAATTGAAGAGTTAGGTAAGGACTTTTAAGAGGATTTAGGAGTACAAGGAGCTAGTGTAGAGTAAGCTTATTAGAGACAGTACTGGGCTTATAAGCCTCTTTAGAGACCAATCAAGCCCATACCTAAACTGTCGATTGAGGAGTCTTTGGCTCTTAAACCTAAGCCTTTGCCTACTTATTTAATGATTGCATTTCTAAATCCACCTAAGCACTTACTAATTATTATTTTCTTCTTATTTGATAAGTACTATAAAGAAGAGGCTTTTAAGGGTGCTTCGAGACCACAAACATGCCATTGGATGGAATATTACAGATATCAAGAGAATTATTCCCTCCTTCTACAAAGATAGCATTTTTATCAAGGATAGAAGCAATGTATTGGTGAAACCCTTGAGAAAACTCAAATGAGGTAATGAAGCTTCTGGATGCAGGCATTATCTATCCTATCTATTATTCTAGTTGGATGAGTCATGTATAAGTGATGATAAGAAAGGAGGCACCACTATTATGCAAAATGAAAAGCATAAAATGATAGCCACTAGAAAAGTAACTGCGTGGAGAATATGCAAATAGGAAATTCAATGATACCACTTAAAAAAATCACTTTCATTTGCCTTTTATTGATTAGATGACTGAGAAGTTAGTTAGATATAGTTTTTATTATGCCTTATATGGATATTCTAATTATTTACATCTTCTAGTAGCCCTAAAATATCAAGAAAAAACAATATTTACGTGTCCCTATGGTACATTTTCATATAGACACATGCCTTTTAGTTTATAAAATACTTAAGTTACATTTCAAAGATGCATGATGGTTATTTTCTCTTACATTGAGACATTTATAGATGACTTCTCTATTTTTTATGTTTCATTTGATACATACTTACATGACTTAGAAAAGTCCTAACCATATGTAAAGAGACCCATTTATTGCTTAATTAGGAAAAATGTCTAAGAGTGCACTGATTTAGGCCACAAGATATCTACAAGGGCATAGAGGTAGACCTAGTTAAGATTAATGTCATTAAGAGAATTCATCCACCTAAAAATATTAAATCTATTGCGAGTTTCTTAGGAAATTCTGGTTTTTTCCATTATTGCTTTAAGAAATTTTCAAATTTTTATAGATCTTTAACTAAGTTGCTTGAAAAAGATTTTTTTTTTTTTACTTTGATGATGATTGCATAACATATTTTCATTTATTAAAGGAAAAACTTGTGACTGTTTCTATACTTGTGTCTCCTAATTGATCTCTTCCTTTTGAACTAATGTGTTATGTGAGCGATTTTGCAGTGGGGGCTGTGTTTGTCCAAACACAAAGTAAGCTCTTTCATCCCAATTTATCAAGCAAGTATAAACCTTGAATAGTGTACAACACCACTACACTACCATAGAGAAAGAGATGCTAGTAGTTATGTTTGCTTTCAATAAGTTTAGTTCTTATCTGGTTTTGTCTAGATTCACTATTTATACTAAGCATATAACTTTAAAGTACTTGATGACAAAACTATATGCAAGACTAAGATTGATTAGATTACTTTACTTTTACAAGAATTTGATATCGAGCTAAAGGATAAGAAAGGGGCTGACAACTTCATAGCTGATCACTTGTCGAGGTTGGATGAATCTACCATGGAAAGCATAGCAACTAAAGAAGTCAAGGATACCTTTCCTTATGAGAATCTTATGGATATGATAGCCACTCTCTAGTTTTTTTATTATGTTAACTACCTTACAAGTAATATCCTTCCTCCTGATTTTTGTTATTTTCAAAAGAATAAATTTTGTCAAAAGTAAGACACTTTCTGTCGGATGACTCTTTACTTTATAAGATTTGTGTGGATGGGATAGTTAGGCACTGTATTCTAAAAAAAGGAAATGTCTTCCATTTTATATCATTGTTGTTAGCCCTATATGGGACCAAAAGGGGTGAATTAGGTGATAAAATTTTCTTCTAAAATTATTCAACCTAATCTTTTACCAACTTATTTAAACACATAAGCAAAACAATAATTATAATTTATTGAATTAAATAAGAACAATGAATTAAACAATAAATATAAATGCATAAAAGTAAAAGATTAAGTTAAAAGAGACACATCTAATTTACACTAGTTCGGAGCGGTTCACTTGCTCCTATATCTAGTTCCCAACACCACTGTTGAGATGAATGCACTATTTAAACAAAAGAGTGCAACGTTAGAAATACAATCATTTTCAAGGCTCAAGGATAACCTTTCACTTTCCCTTTTCTAAGGCTAAGGAATAACCTTACCACACACACTTTTCAAGGCTAAGGAATAAACTCACAACGCACTCTTCTTTTCAAGGCTTAAGAATATCCCTTATAATAATTTCACTCTTCACAACTATCCTTCACAAACACACCTTACAAAAAATGTCTCTCTTGACTCACCAAGGTGTATAAATGGCTTACACAAAATATAAGAATGAAATGCACAGCAATACTAGATTATAAACCCAAAAAAAAAAACTTAACAATACTAAAAAAACATGTATATGTCTTTCCCTATTTCTTAGATTTACAATCCACACACAACACACATATTTATACACTTCTTATGTCCTCATAGCTGTTGCCTAACGTCTATAATCATTTAATGAATTATTACTATTGCAAAACTAGTTAATGCCTTTTGCCTGTTGTAGATTTAACTTCATTCGGTCGACCTATCTTACCATTCAATCAATCGATTTTTATTCAATCTATCTATCTCGCCATTTGGTCAACCTATTTATGTTCGATCGATCGATCTCTTTATTTTCTTCATTCGGTCGACCTATCTCTTTACTTTCTTCATGCAGTCGACCTATCTCTTCATTTAGTTGACCGATCTCCTCTGAGTTGGCAGCTTTTGTACTTCAGCCTAATATAAGCCCAATTAATCCAAACTTAACCAAATTCAACATATTTTAACACAAACCAACCAATACAAAACATATCTTAACACATTTAAACAAAATCAATTCATCCAATTTACTAAATCATTAATCATGCAAATTTATTTACCCATTTATCAATTCATATATCTTTATTTCAAACTAATCAAGTCTTAATCACATAATTCATACCAATATGTTCATTCATATATCAAGAGGATTTTCACACATATCAATCACATACAATACCTCTTGGTTATGCATCCTATATACAAATACTAAACAAGAGTGCATATCCATGAGGTGAGCCCTTTCAAACTATGGTGAGACCAAAGAGAAGACTTACATACATATTCACTCATACCCACCTATCAAATTCTATTCTTCAACTTGATCTTCTATCTTCAATTCTCAAGTTCATTTCCAGTTCTTTTCTTCCACCAAATTTAGTCTTCAACTATTTCCATATCTTCTATAAACTCTAAGCAAGGTCTTTAACTTTAAGCCTTCACATTCATGTACTTTAAGCCTTCACCATATACTTGTAGACTTGTTTCTTCAAACCTATCTCAACGAACATAACAAACTCCATAAATACATTAGTAGAAAGCACTTTGTCATCATCAAAACAAAGGCAAAACAAACCCTTGGTTCAAAAATTGTTATACTAAAGAGGTTGGGAGGCATTATAGGGCATCTAAGATAATGTATAAGGTCTTAAAGGGTGGTTTTTATTGGCAAACCTTATCTAGGGATGCATATCCATTTTTCAAGTCTTATGATAAGTGTCAAAGGGTAGGATGCATATCAAGGAGGCAAGACATGTCTTTAACTAACATCTCTATTTGTGAGATTTTTTACGTGTAAGTTATTAACTTCATAAGACCGTTTCCTAAGTCATATTCCAATCAATATATTTTGATTTTTGTTAAATATGTTAGAAAATGGGTGGAAGTAGAGGCATTACCCATTAATTAAGCTAGAGGTGTTATTAGATTCTTAAATAGGAACATTTTTACACATTTGGGGACATTTAGGGCCATTATTAGTAATGGGGATCATAATTTTGCAATAAATTTTTTTGACTTATTGTTAGCTTAGTATGGAGTAACCCAAAAGGTTGCCACAACATACCATCACCAAACTAGTAGATAGTTGAAGCATGTAATAGAGAACTAGAGAAAAGTTTAGAGAAGATTATTAATGCTTCTAAGTAGGATTGGTCATTAAAATTTAATGATGCATTTTGAGTATATAGGATTGTATTTAAAACAATTATAGGCATATCAGTATTTAAAATAATATATGGCAAATCTTGCTATCTTTCAGTTGAGTTAGAGTATCATGCATACTAGGCCACTAAATTTCTTAACATTGATTTATCTTGTGTAGGTGCCAAGAGAATTATGTAGGAGGATTTTCGTTTGGACGTCTACCATAATTCGAAGCTATATAAGGAGCGACTGAACAGATGGTATGAAAAAAAGCTCCTACATTGAGACTTTAAGGTAGGTGATCAATTATTGATTTATAACTCCCATCTTCATCTTTTTCAAGGGAAACTTAAGTTAAGGTCGACTAGTCCATTCAAGATAACAAAGGTTTTTTCATTTGGGTTCTAAAGGTAAGAAGAGGAAATGAGATCCCTTTTAAGGTAAATGACCAAAGACTTATATATACCCAAGTTAATGGAGGACACAAGTGAAACACTCTTCTTTTTAGGTTTGTCCACATTCCCTCATTAATGTTTCTGTGGTGTGTGTTTTGTATTCCATAGGATTTTGTCTAATTTTTAATTTTATTTGCATTTTTGTTTTCATTTGATGCTTTTCCTTTCTTTCAGTCATTTTGAGTTCTTTGATAAGTCCCACACAAATTGCTACAAGAGTGTATGGATGCTCTTTTTCAAGGAAGTTTACTAATTACTCTTTCCCTTTGTGCTTTACTTTGACTTCATAAACACTACGGACATCGTTCAAATTAAGTAGGCAAGATTAAAGGAAACATTGTGCTTAATTGATGCACACTTAGACTTTTGCAATTATTATAGAATCTAACTTGGATATTGCATTGAAAATCAACCTAAGGTTGATTAAATGTTAACTAGTATATCTTTATGTGATGCATGTTATTAGTATAGTTAGTATGGACAAATGTTTATTTGATCATGGTTTTTCTTAATTATGGTTGTGAATATATGGTGAATTGATTACTTTTTCATAATTCTAAGTTGAAAGAAGATTTATTTGTATTTTTATGTACACTTAGAGTAGAAGTTAATATATACACAATGATTTCAATTATTTAGGTGAATTTGAAAGTCTATGCAACTAAGTATGAATATTGATGAACAAGGACATTTGGTTTGTATCATGGCTTTGGAAAATGGATTCTTGATTATCATTATGATATTTTATGTATAAAATGCAATTTTTATGTTAAAAAATGAATAAATGAGAAATAATTCACTCCTCTAGCTTTGTATCATAAAAAGGTTGAAATTAAAGACTGTTTTAACACTAGTTAGTATGAGGTGACTTGGATGAGTAATTGGGGGTGTTCATGACAAGGAATTTACTTTTGCGTAAAAATATCAAGTGACCTGATTGCAGTTGGGCACATACAAAATTATCTCAAATTATTCTATCTTTCAACACACAATTTAACAATTAATTTGAAACTAATTTTTCAGCAATTGATAAAGTGGAGTATATTTAAGACTCCGAGTATCAATCCCACAAAGAAGTTTATATGATGTAAATACTAGGTCAATCAGATTACAAATATCTAGAGAACACTCAGATTTATGATATTAAGAAAATAAATAACTACAATCTAATCTAAAAAGTCTAGAAAACTTCCAAACA
>JAOXYD010152716.1:0-10455 GCA_028565735.1 Pinacopodium congolense | reverse complement strand
CAATTGATTTAAGTTGATAGTTTGAGTTTGCAAAAAGTTTTTAATACCCAATTCACCCCCCCTCTTGGGTGCCATAGAACTTACACATTTCATAGTTCAATAAGGGATAGTTTTAAAAAATATGGCTTTTGCTAAGGGTATTGAGATTGATAAAGCCAAGATAAACCTTGTATATCCTTTACCTTACACTACTTCTGTGCAGGAAGTTTGTTATTTTCTTAGTCATGCAGGGTTTTATCATAAGTTCATTAAAGACTTTTCAAAGGTTGCACAACCATTGTTTAGGTTGCTTTAGAAGGACACGGAGTTCGTTTTTAATGAGAAATGTAAGAGAGCATTTGATTTGTTGAAGGAAAAGTTAGTCATAGTGTCTATTTTACGAACACCAGATTGGAGCCTTCCATTGGAGTTAATGTGTGATGCCTCTAACAATACTATTAGAGCAGTTTTAGGCTAGAGAGTGAGGTGAGTGCCTTATGTCATCTTCTATGCCTCAAAGACTTTGAATAAAGCTCAAGCAAACTACACCACCACAGAAAAAAGACTCCTTATTGTAGTTTTTGCTTTAGATAAGTTTAGATCTTGTTAATTAGGTACTAAAATTTTTGTTTATTCTAATCATATAACAAGTACCTAATGGCCAAGAAGGAGCCAAGCCGATGCTGACCTATTGGATACTTCTACTTCAAGAGTTCGAATTCGAGTTTAAAGATAATAAGGGCTTAGATAATGGGGTAGGATATCATTTGAGTTATCTAGTGGAGCATGGAGAAGATACAAGCCTTATCAATGATGACTTCCTAAAAGAGCAGTTGTATACAGTATAATTGGTAACACATTAATACGTTGACTTGGTAAATTTCTTAGTTTGTCATCAATTTCTTACCGATTTTACCAAAGGACAAAAAGAGAGGATAAAGAGTCAAGCCAAGTTCTATGTTTAGGAAGATCCATACTTATGGTGCTATTGTGCAGATTAGGTCATAATGTGGTGTGTGCCTGATACTAAATTTTCTTCTATTTTGACCTTTTGCCATTTTTATGCATGTGGAGGTCATTTTAGACCAAAGCGAACAACTTACAAGGTTTTGGAGTATGGATTTTATTAGCCATCTATATTTTAATATGATTATGATTTTTGTAAGTCTTGTAACAACTGTCAGTGCATAGGTGAGTTGGATCCCTGTGGGTAAATGCACCAATCCTCTATTTTAATTTGTGCTATTTTTGATATTTAGGGCATGGACTTTATGGATCCTTCCTTCTTCATTTGGATTTCTGGACATTCTGATTACTGTTGATTAGGTTTTGAAATGTATGAAAGAAAAATCCACCCGAACTGATGATTCTCTAGTGGTTGTCGAATTTTTGAAATCTAACATTTTTTCTTGGTTTAGAGTCTCGCGAGCCATCATGAGCAATAAGGGGACCTAATTTTACAATCGAATGATCGAGGCTCTCTTGAGGAGATATTAGTTGGTACATCGAGTCTTCATAGCTTATCACCCTCAGATGAATGACCAAGATGAAGTATCCAACTAAGAGATTAAATCCACTATAGAGAAGACGGTAAATCCTAGTAGGTAAGACTAGAGTTTGGACCTCAAGAACACCTTATGGGCTTACCAAAATGCATAGAAGTCTCCAATCTAGATGTTGTGTTATCGACTCATCTTTAAGAAGTCACGTCATCTACTAGTTAAGCAAGGACACAAGGCATATTGGGTAATCAAGAAATGCAATATAGAGATGGAGGCCGTTGTTGCCCATAAACAATTGTAATTGTAAGAACTCCATGAGTTGTGCCATAAGGCATTCGAGAATTACCAAATTTACAAGGAGAAGATAAAGGCATTCCATGATCACAACATCTTAAGGAAGAAATTTATAGTGATCTAGAAAGTCCTTTTCTATCATCCTACCTCAGACTTTTTCTAGAAAAGCTATGTTCAAGGTAGACAGGTCCATTTGAGGTTACCTATGTTTACCTCCATAAGGCAGTGGAGATCAAAAGTGCAAACATGGGGAAGGAGTTCAAGGTTAATGAACATCATCTTAAGCCCTACTTTGAGGGATTTCAGGTGTATAACTTGGAGGTGGTGGAGCTTGAAGCTCCACATTATATTGATTGACGTGGGTCAACAAGGGTCAACCTTGTGACCTTAAGAAAGCACTTATTAGGAGGTACCACAACCATATATTTTAGTTTTTATGTCTTTTCTATTGAGTTTTGGTTTGCCTTCATTTGAGCGTTCTATGTGCTTTTTGGCTTGTTGTTTTTGTAGGAATACAAGAAGGAAACTGCAATCTTAGCTTCTACTCTTTATATGGTCTTCCAAATCTAAGGGAGTACCCTTGTTTCCATTCTCATATATATATGATTTTATTGTTTTTAGGACATTGAAGACAATGTCCATTATAACTAAGGGGTGGGGGGAATAAGAAATTTTTCTAGACTCGAGCTATTATAAGTCCAAGGGTGATGATTTGAACATGTTAGCTTAAATTGATTATGATCTTTAATTAATATTTAATTATAGTACTTGAAGGAAATTGATTTTTTTAACTTGATTAGGTATGGTCAACTTTTGAAATGATGCTAACTTTAAAATATTTGGGTGATTTGTTTATGTTTAGTGATCCATTTGTATGATATTTAGTGTTTAAGTAAATTTTTTATGGTTTATCATATGAATGTGGAAATGGATATTTGAAACAAGTGTTGAAAAAGAAAAGAAACAAGTGTGTTGGATAAAGAGATCATGTTTTCACTCCATTGTCTTTAAATCTATATAAAGATCAAAGTTATGAGTGGTGCTAGTAGCTATTTGAGAGAGTGATCTAGCCTAGTAACCAAGGGTATTCACAACAAAAATTTCACCCTCATGTCAAAAAGCTTGATGACATCTCAAACAAACTAAAAAGGAGCATTTAGTTGAGTAACCGGGGCCATTTATGACAAGGTAGTCGATCTTATGGAGAAAGACTAGGTAAACTCCTAAATATTGCTCAAAAATCAAATTGTATAATGTTTTTAGTTTTTTTAATTTCAACCATCCTTCACTATTTTATGTGATAACCTATGCAAAATGGCTTGAATGTTAGATATTATGCATATTTGGTTCCTTTTTCACTAATTGTATGCTTTACTTTTAATTACCTAGTTTTTTATCATGACAGAGTTGAAATTGGTGAATTGGATTAAAGGCATTATTTCATTTCTATTTTACTTAGTTAACTATGGGCTTCTAATTGGAATTGTTTAAGTGAAGTGTTTAAATCATTGCTTAAGGATAAGAAATGGTTTAAGTGTAGGGGAATTTGATAGTGATGAATTTTGATATGTTTTTTTATGTGAATTCACTTGAATTCATCTATATTTTGGTTTTAAAAGTGCTCAATTTGTGTTATTATATATTAAAAGACAGGTTTAATCTTATAACATAAAATTTGGATCCAAGCATCAATTTTTGGAGGAATTTGAGGAAATATTAGAGGGAGGTCTGCTGCCTAGACCATCAACGATAGTTTGGAGGAGCCTAATGATGGTCTATCCAATCCATCGTTGAAGTGCAAAAAGTGTGACATCAATAGCATTTAAGAGCAGACTATCGTTGAAGTCACTAAACCATCATTAAGCTCACTGATAGTAAAACAATAAAAAAGTCAAATTAATCTTTGCAGAATCCTCTGTTATACCCTAATTAGAAAGGGTATAAAAGGAAAAAAGAAAGGGTAGAGACATACCTTTTCGATCAGACACTTTCAATTCCATAAGCTTTCACCTTGTTCTTGAAAATTGCCTTAATTTCGTTAGAACTTTAGGTTAGGTTATGATTTTATTTGGTTTTTAATCTATTCAATTAGTTGTTTAATTAGTATTGTCTTGAGTTACAATTGTTGGATGTTTTCTGTAAAACCTAAAAGCACTCAATAGGTGGAGGGGTGCATTGAGTGATTAAAATTTTCTTACTAAATTAATTAAGCTAGCCACTTTAACTAATTCAAACTAAATGTAATCATTATACCAATATTCAACCTAATGTGATATGCAAATATGGATAAATCAACCCACACAATAAGTAATAAGTAAAGAGATAAATGGTAGGTTTGTTATGGACTAAGAAATAATAAAATACATAATCTAACTTCCTCACTCTCTAGTAGGGCAAGTCAGGATCAATTCCATAAAGAACTAATTATGTTTATAAGCTATTCTTAATGTTGCACAAAAGAGAAAGAAAATAAAAATAAACCTCTGGATGTGAAGGAATTAAAAGACAACTAATGAGGAAAACAAACAATAACGTAATAAGACAAGAAATAAATAACAAATACATAAAGTTGGGTAGAAAATATTATCCAAATTATGAATTACAATTGATCATCTAAAATGTAAAGATTGTGTTATACCTAAGATGATAGCATATAGAAACAAATAAGCTCTTATATCCCAAGTTTCTCTATTTTTAGATAAGTCATATACGATAGAAAACTTACCCCTAGTCACGTGACAACCTGAAATAATTTCTCTAGATTTAGTAGCGCCATAGCATTAAGAACTAGGAAATGAATAATTAAGGCTATGATCTCAAAAGCTCAGATCATATAGCCTTAAATATCTGAATTGTAGACTAATTGATTATGTTTACACAAAAAATTAATTAACCTATTGCCACTTCTGGATTTCACTAATGATAATTACGAATCAAAAACTAAATCCTAGCAATTGAAATAGAAATTACACCTAGGATGACCAATCCTATGAATAAATCCCTAATTTAGGACATTAATTTTGAATTTCAATTCAATTCTAGCACAAATTACAATGCCCATTAATGACCCAATTAATTATCATAATTATTATCCATGATTCCATGAAATATCTTCAAACCTATAAGAAAACTAAGTTATCATAATGAGAATAATACTAAACATAATCCAAAATTAAAGGAAAGACAAGGGAAATGTGGAAATCATAAAGCAAGAGAAATAAGGCTAGAAAATTAAAGAAACAACATTATATTAATGAAAACCAAGAATTTCCCAAATATTTAACAAGACCCAAATGAAATAACAATATAAATTTAATGAAAATAGAAAGGCAATAGTTGAAACACAAAGAAAACCAATATTCAACTCCTAAACTACATAATATAAGGTTTGAACATTAAAAAAGATGAGAAGAACAATAAAAACATGCCAAATCCTAAAGCAAATACAAGGAAGATGAAAGGTTATGGGAGGCAAAAGTGACTAATATGCTCATTCTTTTCCATTTTATAGGTCCTTGTTTAGGAACAATTTGGTCAAGTTTTCCCCAAAAATCAGAAAAATGACATAGTTTTACAAATTCTGCTTAAGTAAAAAAAATTGACAACTTCTGCCCCTTATCGCCTTTTCTATTCTAACTCCTTATATACACCTTTAATAGTAGTAAAATTTGGTATTTAGATTTTATGTTCTTACACCCCATAAAATTTTACAATGATTTGAGCTATAGAAGTGTATCTAATGCATCTCTAAATTCACCTGTACTAAATCTGGTGTTCAACTGAGCTTGTCTTGTTCTTTTCTTTGTGCACTCTTCATGGCTTGTCATATGACCTTGAAATTTGGTGTGGTACCTCATAACATGATGGTCTAAGTCCTCAAATGTATTACACACCTCTTTCAGTTGCGCTATAATCAAAATTTGGCCCTTTCAACTTTTATTTGTGTCTTAAGGCCAAATCTACATGTAAACTTATAAGTAATACAAATCAAGAATTTAAACATAAAAATAGGATGAAATGACATTGAAACACATATATAAATACTATAAAATAAATCCCTATCAGTAATGCTAGACAAAGGCACCAAAGATTTAGAAGTTTGCGTACACAAATGATAGACTACGTCTCGAACTTATTGGAAGTGTTTTTTTACTAACAAATGATAGATAATTACAATCTTCTTCTAGGGTGAAGAGTAAACTTTACAAGATATAATCTTTTTTTAAGGTGAAGAGTAATCTTTATAAGACACAATCTTCTTATTGAAGGTGAAGAGTAACCTTTATACAAATCTTATATGGCAAAAAGGAGCCTTTACAAAAATAAAAAACCAAATAGTTCAAAAAATCCCTTTGCAAGTAACCAAATATATATAAAGAGGTGTTTCACTTAAAGTTAAATTAAACTAAGATTTCTAATACTTTCACAAATGATATGAATGATCAATGAAACTTTTGAAAACTTAAACAAACTTAATATAACAGATTTGATAAGCTAAAAACATGTATGAATGATGAATGATAATTTCAAAACTAAAACGAACTAAATCTAGATAGTTTTGATATATATGAATAGAATTTATTCCAGACAAAAGGATACAAAAATTCACCTATATAGTCAATGATACTCTTGAGGACTTAAAAAATAAAAAATAATAATTTGGAAGAAATAATTTTGGATTTAATCACTATAAGATGTCAATGAATTATAAAGCATGTAAATCTAGATAGTTTTGAGAAAACTTGGAATTTGGAGCTTAAAATAAAAATTTAAATGCTTACAAATCAAAATAAAAATTTTATGACACTTTTGAAACCTTAAAAAAGCTAAGCAAGGAAAATTTGAACAAAAAAAATGATTAAAATGGAAAAAAATGAGATTAACATAAGAGTAAAACAACTAGAGATAATTTTGGTGTTTTTGGATTTATGTCCTTCAATATGCCAATATAGCCACTTAATAATGCACAAAATTGATTTATGAAGTTCTTGAACACTTAAAAAATTAGGAAAAATAAATTCAAATAACTAGAAACAAATTATGATAGTTAAAAATCGTGAATAATGCAAGAACACAAGAAACAAAAAAACAAGGGACAATTTTTATATATCTAAAAAAATAAACTTAAAATAAATGAAATAATCCTCCTAAAATATGAAACTTTTATAAAAAAAACTCTTAAACACTTAAACCAATAAAAACAAATAATTTTGTACGTATAAAAATAAGTTAATGTGAAGAGAGAAAGAGATTAAACCAAAAACAGTGAGAAAAGGAGGCAGACAGTGAAAAGCAGGTAGCCTTAAGTTTTTTACGAATTTGATCTTTCAATCTTGTTTTTAGGGCTTCTAAATAA
Organism: Pinacopodium congolense; assembly: GCA_028565735.1. Lineage (NCBI taxonomy): Eukaryota > Viridiplantae > Streptophyta > Magnoliopsida > Malpighiales > Erythroxylaceae > Pinacopodium > Pinacopodium congolense. The sequence continues at coordinate 3,324 of JAOXYD010152716.1, read as the reverse complement.
AAGTGTTTTGAGATATTGTGTTTAATTGTAGCCCTAGTCATTTAGAGGCCAAAAAAAAAAGTTTAATCCCAAAAAGGAATTAAGTAGTAGTTGGAGAAAAACCAAAATATGATTCAAACACTTGAAAATCATGGATTAGCATATGTAAAGAAAATCTGTGCAGCTTTATAATCCTAAATGTAATGAATGATGAAGTTTGAGCCCTTAGATAAATTAAACAGTAAGTAAAACTTACAAATATAAGCAAATCACACTAACTAGGTTCTTGAAGCTCTATATTCCTTGTTCTTCTATCCACTTCAAATTTTCCCGTGAAGCTTCAAGCTTTCCAAGTGAAATCATCATCAAATAAACCCATCTTGTAATTTCACAATATGGACTTGAATTATTAGTAACAATTATGTTTTGTTACTATTAAAACTAAGATTGGAACCTCCCTTGGTTTAACATTTTCATTAATATATTTTCGTATTTTTAGATTCTATTATCTTAGATTAGATGATTGATGGTTTTTATGCTTAAACTATATGAAAAATATATGGATGCTTCATTTTAATTCAATGGTTCACTTTCTTTTCCAATTTTAGCACTTCTTTTAATTATTTAAGTCTAGGTTTCTATGATTTTAGCTCTGACTTTGTTGATTAATGGTTTTATGGTAGATTAACTCAATGTTTTCTGTTATTTTATGAGGTTTTTCATTGGGGTACGCCTTATAGTTAAAGTTATGATTTTTCTTAGGCTATAGATTGCTAAATTTCTATTTTTGGCATATTCCTAAGTGTTTGAGTTTTGTTTTAGTCTATTTATTTTTGGTTTTGTTTATTGGCTTGAATTAAGTTGATAGTTAGAGTAAAAACTTTAGGTTTCCATTAGATTATTGTTGGGTCTCAAATTTCATTACTTGTTTTAAAATTTTTATCATGTTTACATTGTGTTTTTTTTATTATAATTAACATGTGTGGCTAAGTTTTTAAGGGCTTAAATGCATTTAATGGATGAAGGACAATTATTAGTGAGAATGAAGTTGAGTTTTTATTGAATTGGTGGCTTTAAACTTACTTTAGATAGGAATTTAGGTTTGTTGTCAAGATTTAGGGATTGTTGCTAGGCTTGATCACCCTTTTCACAATTCCTAATTCAATTGCTATGATTAATGCTTGTGATACATAATGGTTTTATGATATGCGATTTCTATGAATAACAATAGATTAATCAGTTTTGTAGGTAAGCCTAACCAATTAACCTAAGATTCTAATCTTTTAGGTTACACCTTTCAAGATTTTATGTAGGTAGCCTAAGTTAGTCGTTCTTTATTTCCTAATGCTTCTTCACTACTAAACTTAGAGAGTAAACTTAGAGAGCTTATGTTAGGTTACAGTAGGGTTAGGGATATTTCTAGAACTTATTAGTTTTACTTAGGGATATTTCTAGAACTTATTGGTTTTACCTATCTTAGAAGAACTTGGATTGAAGAGCTTTTTTGGATTCATAGGCTAACATTTTGGTTAGAACACATTTTGTTTGGATTATTAGATTGATGAATGTCTTGAAATATCGATGAGACCTTCAACCCATTTCTTTGATATAGATATTAGTTTTTATCATATTTTGCATTATGGTTATCTAGTGAGGCCCAGTTAGGTTTATTATCTTATAGTCAGTGATAAGCTACCAAAAAGAAAATGAAAAAGATAATGTCATAACTAGATTTTGCATAAGTAGGAGAAAATTGGGAACTGTGTAAAATTGTAGATAAGATTTTTTGTTGAGAGAATTTTAGAAGGCCAGTATAAGGTAAGTTTTGGAAATATTATGGCATAGTTGGATGGTTAAAAGTTTTTGAGTTACGAATGATGAAGTCTAACTTGATTTGAGGTTAATTTTAGTTATTTGCATAGATTATGTGAACAAAATATACATTTGACTATATAATATGCTTTTTAAAGAAAGAATCTTTAGATGCCTTGGATTTTATGTGTTAATTTTGAAACTTGAAGCTTTAATGTTTAAGATCTCTTTCATGATTTTTACTCCTTTTAATGCCTATAAATTTACATATACATTGTTTTTATAAAAAGGAGGAGCTTAGATATTGATGTCTTCAATGACTTTATATTCATAAAGTGCAAGAATTTACGAAAAGTGTTAACTTGAGAGTGAGGCTTGATGAACCTTTAATTTTTTTTATTTCATAAAAGGTACAAAAACTTACAAAATAAGTGGCTAAAAGTTTGATAATTTTGATGATTTTAAAATTTGATGATAGTTTCATGGGTTTATCTTATGCTCGAATTTATGAAAAGAATGGAGAGGGTAGTTATGTATTTGGATGTTTGATTTGATGCATTTTGTGGTGATGACCTCTCCTTGTTAAATTTCTTAATGCTTAATGACATGTTGATAATGCTTGAATTTTAATGATCCATCAGTTTACAAGTGATATTTAGATAGTTTTGCACATTTTTATAAGATTAAAAGAAAATTTGTCTTAAATTGCTCAAAGATTTTCTATTGGCTTTAATTTATAAAAAAGTGAATTTACAAAATCGCTAAATAAAGATTGAGTTTCAATAATGTTTGACATTATAACATGTTGAATTTTGTCTTACAAAAAGATTGAATAGCTTGATAAAGTGTTAACACATAAAATGTTATGTAAGGAAATTTAAGATGAATTTGGTTAGTTCCTTAAATTGTTTATGATGTATTTCTTAATATATTAATTGAGGTAGAGTTTCCATAAGCTTGAGATGTTTTGATTTTTGCTAAACTTTGATAAAATCTTACATTATGTTGTTTTTCCAAAAAGGGGGAGAGAGAATTAGATGTGATATTATGTATTGAATAAGCATAACTATTGAATTGAGGGAGGTCATAATGCATGAGTTTAGTTAAGAGTAATGACTTTTAATCAACTTAGTGGGACTCTTTTTAATAAAAAACTTAGGGGTAGTTGTATGAATTAATTCTATAATTTTATTTTCATAAAATTTAAGGTTTTTAAATTTTAAGTTTTTTTCTAAGTTATGATTAATTTAGGGGGAGTTAGTAAAGATTTGACAATTTTATGGTTTTTAAGTGCTTTTGCAATGAATATATGTTTGGATATGTTGTAATAAGTTTGAAACATTGGTGATACTATTGTTTTGTAGTTGATATTGAGATTTAAGTATGTATACAATTTGGCATAGAGGGTTGTTGATTTGATTTATGATGATATAATATAAAAGTGAATGTCTCTTGAAGTTCTTAATTGATATTGGACAGTTTGGTATTTGCTTTGGCTTTATGACTTCTTGAATATGTGATGATCTCTTTTTG
>JAOXYD010152705.1:0-10456 GCA_028565735.1 Pinacopodium congolense | reverse complement strand
TATCATTTTAATATTACAAATCTACTAAAAATAATAAAATATAATGAAATAGAGTTGTGATATATCTAACTAATATTAAGAAAATTAATAATATTTTTTAAATATAAAAATTGAAATAAAAATCAAACTTCATTATAATTTAGTTTAATTAACTCTTACATATTATATTCTCTTGAACAAAAAGAATGAACTGATTGATACTTCATGCTTTCTTCTTTCGGAAAAACTACGCAGTTCCCTTAAATGGCCTTCTCTCATAGTCCTATACAACTTGTCTATAAAATCTCTATGGATGTAGTATGTATAATACTACAATATAGTTCATACAACAACAGAGATAAATCTTAAATTACATACAATATGTAGTTTTCGAATACATTATTGTATAAATTGTGTTGTAATATTGTATGAACCGTATCTATAAAAATTATATAAATTGTATAGACAACTTGTATAGGGCCATGAGGGTGGACTAATCGAGATTGGTTTTTTAGTCAGATCCTTCTTCTTTTTAATCATAATTTTTCAACATCTATATCACCGAAATTTCACACTGCTATTGCATCATTAATGCATGCCATTACAACATAGTTATAAATTAATTAGCTTCCTATAAAAAAATATATTCTTGAAAGATTGGACTGAAATACAAATGCTAATGAAGCAAATGTCCATCTCTAAAGAATATGCTCAATTAATAAAGGATTTTACTAGCTGAAAATCTTTATTTTCAGTGCTTCTATCTACCTTTGTTTTTTTTTAGATCCGTAATCTTTTGTGCCTAATAGTGCCACATAGCTGAAGTATGCAATAAAACATACTCCTAAACAATCTTGATTCTTGATGAAATTTATGGTTATCAAAGTATTATGAATCCAAAAGATGAATATAGAAGGAAATATGATGATTATCTAGAAAAGGATTTAGATTTGGTAAATGTTTTACTTCCTTTTCGACCGTTTTTCTCCACACAATAAAAGACAAGAATAAGGCTACGTAGTGAATTAAATCATATAAAAGAATTTATGGGTATATATCCAAAGAAACAGACAATTAGGAAAGATTTATCTCAGTTACAAGATAAAGAATTCCCACCACAATCAATACACACTCAGAGAAACAGAATTCAATCTTTAAAATTTGAACAAGAAGCACCAAAACCCCGTCGCATCTAAAGTTGGACATTGAACCCCTCAAGAATGGAGTGAGGAATTCATTAACTATAAAGACATAACCCAAAATCACCATAACTAAGTGATAAAAACTTGAAAGGAGACCAAGAGAAATGGGAATTGAAGCAAGCTTCCCTCATAGGCTTCAATCATCTACAAATATCTCCTTATACTTTATTACTACTTTTCTATTAGGGCTTGGGGGTGGCCTTATTTGGTCCTGAAGGTGCCTTACCTTGACGCCTAAAATAAGGCAATTTGGACTTGGTATAGCCTAGTTCTCCTAAAAGATGGCCTCTGTCAAGCTTCTTCCTTTTACTTGACATGTTTTCTGCCATAGTCGAAGTATGATGAAGATGGTGAAGGATTTTGAGGGGTTTGGGCCTATGAAAAACTTGAACCAGACCTAAGTGAGTATTTATATACAACAATAAAGATGTATAACCCACTCTAACTTTATATCTTAACATAATGGGTTATGAGCCTTTTAATATGTATAACCCACTCTAACTTTATATCTCTTTCTGATATAGGATAATTATACTTGTGAATATCAAAGTTTTAAATACTATTCTGTTTCAGTCAGCCAGTATCAACCGAAACATATCATATTGACTAAAGAAAGAAACAGTAAGGAGTGCCTATCATATAAGAGATTAGTACTACTTTATATCGACCGTTTTGATTAGTACTAGGCGGTACTGACCAACACTTACGTTTCCTGTAATCTACGGGGGACTTAAGTGCAAAATCAAAAAAATTTAACAAAAACGCAACAACCCCACCCCTCCCTTTCCTAGTTTCTGCTTCTATTATTTGCATCTCTGTCCAAGTCTTTGATGCCTTTTGGTTGGGTCTACCCTCCCCAGTCTCCTATAGTAGCTTCTCTCCCCCGACGAAATTTTCCCCTTTTGCACTACACCTGTCACTCATCACCTCTCTCTTCGCACCCACACCTGTGCAGCAATATCATAAGATTTACCTAACTGGCAATGAAGAGAGTTTGGATGGATGGTCTAGGATTCACAAAATCAATCCCTTGAATTGACTGGAAATATAAAACAAAGGAAGATTCTAGCAATGGAGTCGAAGAAGGGGGCATAATAATAAGAGAGGATGCGACAGTTCCATTGATTAGGCATCCAAATAGAGTACAAAATAATGGAAAGCCCAAAGAATGCTTGGAGGAAGTTGAGAAGCTTAAGGTCGGAGGTCGGAGGAAGTGACCAACAATGATGATCTATGTTCTTGGTCAACAATGAAAGTTTAGGCTTCCTTGGAAAATGAGAAATGAAGGATAGCTGTCATTAGGGATTGAAGATTTACCTACCCACATATATGGTTCAGATTAATATATTTGTAATTGTATTTATTTTTATTTAATTAATTAAGTTTTAAAAAAATTATGAGTAATTTAGGGGTTTTAAATATTATTTAATAATCAATGTAATTAATTATTAGTTTAGTGTTTGTGATGATTGAAAATGCATAATTGTGGATTGTTATGATAAAATTATGCCAATTTTTTGAAAATTAAATGAATTCTTTTGAAATTAAAAATGCAATTAAACTAATTAATTCATCAACTACATTTGATTTTATTTAATTTTAAACCCCTAAAATTTTATATTTTTCAAAATTTAAATAAATTAATAATTATTTCAAAAAATTAAAATTTTATAAATACAATTATTAAATCTTTTTATATTAAATTTAATTATTTTTAAAAAATATGTGGAAAATTATTAATAAGAAAAAAATAGAGTTATTATTATATCAAATTTATCTTATTATTGATTTTTTTAAAACAAATTGAATTTAGATTGAAGATATATAACACAATATATAGGAGGGTTATTTTATAAATTATAAATTTTAAGAATTATTTTATAATTTTAAATTTTTATTCGAAATGGCACCGGTATTAACAAGTATCAGTACAATACCAAAACTAAATCCGATACTAGCACCGGTACAATATTTAAAACATTGATAAATATCTAATAACTTCTCCTCACAAGTAAATCTTCTATATGAAAACTTGTTCCCTCTTAATCCATAGTTAATGTGAAACCATTTAAGTCACCCATGAATCTCTATTCATTTGACCCAAATCAATGAATCTTTATTCATTAGACTTCGTTAACCTAGGTCTAATACTAATGTTGGGAAATTTATATCGATCTAATCGAATGCACAACGAAAAAATTAAGGTTCCTAAAGGATCTCTTTAATAAAATTTAACTTGAAATAAAAATAAGAAATTAAAGGTTTCAAACAAACTTAATTATAGCTTTCATATTGCAACATATTTTTTTATGTATCCTTAAACCACAGTAGTTCATGTACTTGAACTTAATGGTATCCACAAGTATACTCATGGAGAATTTAAAACAATTTTGAGAGATGGAAGAGAGCAGTGCTAGCCACCTTAGGACTTTATTTCTTATATAGTGAAAAATCATATTACATAATATTAAAATTAAATATAAATCATAAGTATAGTCTAACTCTAATTATAATTATAATTTAATTTCAATTCAATCACATATCTCATATTTAACCTTAAAGTTTCTTAAACTTTATAATTAAGTCCAACCTACTTAGTTTTGCTCTCCTCTATTAAACCTATATATGTAACCTATTAGGTACCTAATAAGTTGGTGATTGCTGTTGACCACATACAAAATTAACTTAAATTAATCTATCTTTCAACGCATAATTTAACAATTAATTCGAGACAAACTTTTCGAAACTCGTACTAGTCGAATCAAGAAATAAAGTGGAGTATATTTAAGACTCCAAGTATTGATCCCACGAGAAAGTTTATATGATGTAAGTACTAGGTCAATTGAATTACAATTATCTAGAGAACACTCAGCTTTCTGATTTAAGAAAATAAATAACTAAAAAGCCTAGAAAAATTTCAATTAATTGTAAAAGAGCTACAAATTGTTTTTCTTAAGTTATTCAGTTAAGCTTTAATGGTTGATGATTTAATTGATGGATCAACGATGCTAAATCTAGGGTATCTTCACTAAATCAAGACAACACTATGATTAAGACACTGGCTTATCTCTATTGGTCCTATCCTGAAGTTTGGCCATGCATTAAACTTAGGTAATAGGCTTAAAACTCAAGAGGTCTAGTCTTAAAATTCCATATTTTAGAACTAGCACTCTCATGATTAACCAATCTTTAGTTATTTCATTAATTTAAACCATGTTGTTTATTGATTTATCTAATAACTTAGGTAGATTTCTCAGATCCTAGATTATTTGATGACAATATTATAAGTGATCAGTTTAGGATAAGCATTAATCATTTAATAAATAAATATCAACTCACTAATCATACATTAACCATTAATTAACACATTTAACCATCAATAAACACATTTAACAATCTAGCTTAATTGAAATTAAACATTAAGTACAAATATTAATCAAAGAACATGATATAATTAACTTAAGCAATATATCCATGATTAATTCAACATAATAACAACATAAAATGAAATTAAGAGTTGGAAGTTACCAAATCACATCTCTAGATGATGATCTAGCTCTAAATCACGTTTATGCAACTTCTAGAAAGTTGAACTAAACCTGAAAACTCAAATTACAAAAGATTTAAATGAAAAACAGCCTAAACTAACTTTGATATGAAAAACTACTAAAACAAATGTGTTATTGATCCTAAATTTGATGCCTAAAACATTTGGAGAGGCCCTAATATGTGGTTCTATAGGACCAATACAAGGGTTTAGATGTATTAGTCTTGTTATTCTTTTTAGACCCATATATTGGTCCAGTAGACCCATGTATTGGTCCTATTGATCTAGGGACCAATATAGGGGTCTATCTTGACCCAAGTATTGGTCTTGTAGACCTATATATTGGTCCTATTTCTTCATCTTTTTACAGAGGTTGATGAATCTTTATATGGGAGATGGCTAGCCCGCCATAGATGTCCTGAAATTTGATGTTTTTGCTTCCTTTTTGCACATTTATTCAAGTATTCACATCAATCTACAAATTAAATATTTCTAAAGACAAATTAAACATTCAAACACCAAAATATGGGCAAATATACAACAAATAACATCTAAAAGCACTATGAATTTCACCCCTAACATTAGGCATGGTTTTAGTTACTTACACTTGTTTTAGTATTCATTACAGGAATCATCCTAGACGTAAGACATTAGCATATAAGATAAGAGGGGAGGAAGCTTCTTTTTCTTATAACATTGACATTGAACCATTTGTGCGAAGATTCAGTAACCTTGAAACTTTAGCCAAATACTAAGCACTTAAGAAGCTTAGAATTAAACCTAATAAACATTTGGTTTATGAGGATTTGGAACAATTGGGGGTAGCGGGTACTATTTGATATTACTTAATGTCAGAAGGATGGGACCTCGATGTGAGTTCTTTTCCACCTTCCATTTTAAGAAGTACTTTTTGAAATTAGAAGATAATGATGTAGTGTAATTCTAGTTAGCCTATAAACAATTCTTGATGTCTTGTTAGCATAGCCCTTGAAGTTATGGCTTAAGAAGAGAGAAACCTTACATTAACTAAGGTGACTTGGTTAGAATTTAAGAATCTTGGAGAGGGCTAATATTTTTGGAAAGAAGGAGTTAGGGATTTTCAGGAGATATGAAAAAGAAAACTAAGATTAAAACTTCAAAACTTAAGATTCTTTATCGATTGATTACCTGTACTATAGGGGTAGACATGAGCATTTTGAAGTAATTAACTATGATGATTTAATCCATCTATAATGCATGGTTAAAAGAGTAAACTCCAACTTAGGGCGTGTTTTAGCTTATCATTTCAGCCAACAAAGTAAGAAGACCAAAGGGTCTCTTAATGGATCATCTTATATCATAAATATGGTGATGAACTTGGGGATTATGATGCCTCAATTTATGATTAAGGGCAGTCAATTTGCTCTAGATTCAGATGGGTTTAGCTCCAAGACTTAAGGGTCACCTTAGGATTAAGGGCACTCAATCTGCTCTAGATGCATAAGACATAAGTGAGGAGATAGAAGTAGATGATAAGGATGAGGATACCAAGGATGGAACTTCTATAAGTGTAGACCTATTACTGACTACATGCTTTAATCAATTGAGTAGCCAGGTGGATGCAATACATATTAAGATAAGAAAATTCATCTCTAAATCTAATGCTAGATGGGAGGAGCAGTAGGCAATATGGCATGGGTTTATATAGTTTCATCATCAACCACCACCACTAACTAATGATTGATGTTATATGATGTGGATCATTAGGTTACCACGTCTATTTTTTTTTCTTTTGTTCCTTTACATTGTATTTTCTTTTATTTTTAGTTTTAGCTCATCATGGATTCTTGTTTGAATATTTGCATTCATAGGATTGTGTTTTGTGTTCTTTTATTTTGTTTTTTTATGTTTTTTTATCAATCTTGATCTGACCATTTGGAAAAGCTTGTATTTAACGATGTTATCATGTAATAGGGAACAAGCATTGATTATCTTCTCAAAATCATTCAAATAAAATAAAATGGAATAGATCCCTCTCAACCATGTTTGCTATCGTACTTAATTTTTCAAGGCAGTAATGTTCTCTTTTCCTTCTTCACTTATCATTCTTAATTTTGTTTTTAACCTTCAAATTAACGATAATTTGATTTAAGTATAGGGGGTTAGAGGTAGATGAACATGCCATATTATTTACCATACACACGTAAATTATTGGAAGTTCAAAGTGATTGCTTGGAGTTTTCATCTTAAAATGATTCTATTTACTAGTTGATTGTTAATTGCTATGCTATAGTATAATTAATGTTTTTGATTTATTGAATATTGACCAAATCATGATTGATTTCTAACTCTTAACTTTTTTTTTAATTTTAAGTGATTTGCATGTGTATAGTGACCCTTGTATATGAAATTAGGTTTCTATTGGCATTTTATATGGATTATTATGTGAATTTGAAATAGGATTCTTAGTATTATAAAAAAATTGTGTTTGCTTGTTTAAATAAGTGAGCATAAATTTTCACACACTGGCTTCATAATGATAAAAGGCTGAATTTTATGAGTGGTGCTAGAAGCCATTTAAGATAGTGTTCTAACTGAGTAATTGAGAGTATTCATGCCAAGATGTTCATCTTCATGTTAAAAATCTAGAAGACATCTCTAACAAGATAAAAAGAGTATCCTAGTTGAGTAACTAAGGGCTATTCATAATAAGTATTAGGTGACTTTTAATTAAATGTTATAAGTATAATTTGTTTTGTTTTTTTGTTTTCCTAATATTATTGACTAAATTTATGTAGTGATATATATGAAATTACTTGGAAGCTTGATATTATACATTAAAGGTTACTTTTTAGTAATTTTGTGTTTGCATGTGATAAAAATGTTTTTTGTCATAATAGATTTGTGATTTAAGAGCTAAATCAATTACATTGGTTCACAATTTTTTGTACTTAATTATCTTTAACCTTTGATTGTGATTATTTTACGTGGAGTTTCTAAGTTGTTTTTTTAGGATAATTAATAGTTTAAGTGTGGGGTATATTTAATAGCCCTCAATTTATACATATTTTAAACATTTTTTCATGGTTATAATCTTATGTTTGAGGGGTATTTCCATGTGAATTTGATGCTTATTTGATTAAAATTTTATTTAGAAGTTGTTTAAATGATTTTGGTGAATATATATGTTTTTATAGGTCTTTAATCATCAATTTGTCACATATCTAGAGTTGGATTAGTTTTGGAATCAAAAGGAAGAGAAAGAGCATGAAGTCAATAAGGTCCAAACCCAAGATCATAGCCATGGCATAAAGTATGGGTATTTCATTAACAAAAATACCAAGAGCAGCAAAATAATAGGATAGTTATAGCCTAAGTCCTGACTATAACTCAAGCCATGGTATTTTCTGAGAAAAATTCACAGGTGGTCCCACAACCATTAGTCAGGCCATGGGACTATCGAGCGTATCTTGTATAAAAGTGTTTTATTAGGTTAAAATTCTTTTTAATCCTTAGGGAGCCTAGAGCTACTACCAAGAAACCAAAAGAGAGTTTTAATAATCTTTACAAGGTTTTAAGTAATTAAAAGGAGATGACTGGATCTAACATCAAGGAATTGAATTTTAAGATTGGTTTTTTTATAAGATTAATAGAAGATTAAAGGATTCAAACATCACATCAATGAGCTTCTCAATCCTTATTTATTTTATGATTATTTTAGTTTATTTTAATATATTAGGAAGTAATTCTCTTGTAAGATCTAGATTTCAATTCTGAGTTGTTAAGTGTGTTTTTCTTGACTTTAATTTAAAGTTGAATTTCTAAATTTTATCTTAGATTTATCTATGGAGTTAATGAAATTGACTTTTGGTTACCATGCAAATGTAAGGGTCAATTCCAACTGTTTAATTTCATGTATTTAGATCGAGAAATCATCTATATGAATAGATTAATCTATAGATAATGAATCTTTCATATATATCTAAAGATAGACTTACATAACATTTCAAAATTAAATGTGAATCTAGTTAAAACAATAGGTTTTATAAAAAATATTAATACCTCCCATTAATATTTTTGATTAAGGAGAGCTTTTAGTTAATTTATCAAGATGGATAGAAATTGTATAACTCAAGAGAGAGTAAAATTCACTTTACGAAATCTAAGGTTTAGGGAAATTTAGAAATTTGTTGAATTGAATCTGGATGATGAACATGAACATGATAATATCTTAGGGAGATTAACCATATCTAGGTAATAGCTTCTTTGAATATTTATTAAATCTAGTGAATTTTTACTTTGAATTATTAGTTAGTTTTTAGCTTAATTTAGATAATTAATCAATCAATCATCAATTTGAAAAGTTTAGAGAATGAAGAGCGAAACATTACTAGTAGTATAATAGAATCCTTGTGGGATTGACAATCCAGACTTTTAATAAGTTATACTATGATACAATAGGTGCACTTGCTTATTTGTGGTCTTAGTATTATTAATTGAAATTTGGATTTATTTTTATTAAAAATTTAGGAGTGTGGACTACACATGAGAATTTTTTCACCTTTTTATAAAAATAATCATGAAATTTAGATGTATTCTTCTACAAACATTAGAAGGTTAATTTATTTTTTAAGAGTTTTAAGGAAGGGTTGGTCATTTCATTAATATGTTTCTTAAAAGATTTTAGTTTAGGATGAATTTGTCCTATGAAAAAAATTTAATATTACATTTAAATTCAATTTATGTTTGTCACTAATATTTTATTACAATAATAAATTTTTCTTAAAAAAACTAAGGCCCTGTTTGGATATCTTCATTTTTTTTAGTTTCATATTTCTAATTTTAAAAAGAAGAAAATGAGATAAACTTTTTTGTTTGACTTTTGTTTAGTAGCTCTATTTATAAAATTAAATAAATCATAAACAAAGAAATTTTTTTTCTTTATATTTTATAAACATGTTTTCCAATAAAATTTTCTCTTATTCTTCTCCTCTTTCTGTAGACACAACCTTCTCTCTCTCTTCATTTGCCCCCTCCCCCCCAAGTGAGTTTGGTGGGAAAGGATGAGGACCGATTAAGTTTAAAGTGAGGGAAGGACAATGAGACCAGAACCAACACATTTAAAATGGGCATCTGAACCTCCTCTCTCTCTCTCTCTATATATATATATATGTCTTTTTCTTTTCCTAATTCATTGTCTATGTTCATTTAAAAAAGAGTTTGATTATCTTTGCTTCTGGACACATGGACCTTTATTCATTTTGAGATTTGAAAAGTTGATTTACGTTAAGATCCATAGTTTATGATGCTTGTACTATACTTTCTCTTATGTTAAAACTTTTTCTACCTTGAATTTTGCACATTTCATATCTCTAATCTTACTAGGTTTTATCTATGTTGCTCATGTTTGTAGACTTTAGCCCCTAAATCCATTTTAGTATTATGAATGATCCTAAATTGATTATCTACTAATATAATTTAGTTAGTAAAAAAATGTAGAAGAAGCATTGCAGAATTTTTCATCTTCATGTTTATTGTAGTTGAATTTTAGGAAATTCATTCTGCCTAGCAACTCATATAATGTTAAGTTAAAATTCTAATATACATTGCTTTCTTTCTATCTTTAGCTCCCTTCATATTTTGAAGGAAATTATGCTATTAGTGACTGTTAGGGGTTAAATTTGTAGTATTTTTAGATGTTATTTGATGTTAATTTAACCTTATTTTAGTGCTTAAATGTTCTATTTAT
>JAOXYD010152694.1:0-10456 GCA_028565735.1 Pinacopodium congolense | reverse complement strand
TTCTTCCGGGTCAGCATCAGTTCTTACTTCACGACTTGAAGTTACCTGACTCCTTTGATAGGTTCTCTTTTTTGAGTTATTCTCTTGGTTTATCTTACATTAGAAGAGCTCTTTCCACCCGATCGTTGTTTCCTTATAGTAGTTTCGGGTCAGGTTTGGTCTACGAGACCTATGATAAAGTTTTGGTAGAGGTTGTTTCTAATTATAATGAGAATTATGGGCATTTTCTAGTTCTGGTCTGCCCATATTTGATGGTTATTCTTTTACTAGTAGAGCTTTTAGGGTATTTAATAAAAGGACTATGATGATTAAAGAGACTATGCATGTTTTATTTAATGAATCTAATCCTTTTTATATGAAGAATAATGTTGATGATGATGATAATTTAGACTTAAGCAAAGATATGGAGAACTTAGGGATGGAAGAGCTTAAAAAAGACACCTTAGATACCCAACCTTTACTATGTGAGCCTATTATTAAACCAAGTGAGGTTAGGAGAGATAAGAGCTTACTTAGAGAGTAGAGATTCAAGAAAGACCATCCCCCTCCCCCCCAACCAAATCATAGGTGAAGTAGGAAGAGGAGTAGCAATGAGATCAAACCTTAGAGATTTATCTCATATGATGATTATTTTTAACATAGAGCCTAAAACCATAAATAAAGCATTAGGTGATGAGAGTTGGACTTTAGCCATAAATGAAGAGTTGAACCAGTTTAAAAGAAACAAGGTATGGACCTTAGTACATAGGCCTAATGATCATCAAATTATTGGTGCTAAGTGGGTCTTTAGAAATAAGCTTGATGAAGATGGAAACATCATGAGAAATTAAGCTAGATTAGTGACAAAGGGGTATAACCAAGAAGAAGAGATCGATTATGAAGAGACTTTTACACCCGTAGCTATATTAGAAGCTATTAGACTTTTTTTACTTTTTCTTTCTATATGGATTTTAAAATTTATCAAATAGATGATGAAAATGCTTTTTTAAATGGTTTTATTCAAGAGGAGGTCTATGTAGAACAACCTTTTGGTTTTAAAAATCATGATGCACCTGAGCATGTTTATAAATTTGATAAAGCTTTGTTGGTTTAAAACAAGCATCTAGAGCTTGGTATGATAGATTAAGTTATTTTCTTTTTCAAAATGGTTTTGCTAAAGGAAAAGTTGATACTACCTTGTTTATAAAGAAAGAAAAGAATGACTTATTAATTGCTCATATTTATGTGGATGATTTTATATTTGGTGCTACTAATAATGCTTTATATCAAAAGTTTACAAAAAGTATGAGTAGAGAATTTGAGATGAGCATGATGAAGCTAAACTTCTTTTTCGAACTCCAAATCAAGCAAATGAAGGACAAGATCCTCATCAACTAAATAAAGTACATAAAAGAGCTTCTCAAGCAATTTGGAATGAGTCAAATAAAGCTATTAGGCATACCAATATCTGTAACCACAAAATTAGACAAAGATGAAGAAGGTAAGTCAGGAGATGTCAAGAAATATCGAGGTATGATTGGTAGCTTATTATATTTGACTGCTAGTAGACCTGATATCATGTTTAGTGTATGCTTGTGTGCTAGATTTCAGTTAAGTCCTAGAGAGTCTCACTTATTGGCTTTTAAAAGAATTTTGAGATATTTAGGTTAGTCTCCACTAATCCCAAAAATTGAGGATTCCTTTAGATAACCAGATCCTTCAAGCCTTGTTGTTTATTAGATTTATTTAAACCCCCTAACATTCCAAATGATAAACTTCATCAATGAGAGGATTTGGATTGCTTCTTTCTGGTTTTCTGACCAGTTCTGTTTTGTCTTAGGCTTCCTACTCGAATTGTATCTGCTGGAGAGTTATTAGTGGAAGCATTGTCCATAGTATCACCTGATTGAGTTGAAACCCCTGAGCTAGGGGACTAATGTCCTTGATGCCTTTCTGCCATCTTCAAGACCAGGGTAGTATTATCCAAGGTAGGAGGAATAGGAGTGGCTTTACTATCTTAAGCATCAAAATAGGTGCAGAGAGGGTCAGGTTTATTAGCTTCGTTCCCAATCCCCTGGGGTATAGAATCCCCAAACTTAGTAGTAGCATATGGTGCCACCTCCACCCTAATACCTTTTTGTTTTTCTTTAGTTGTCCTTAAGATTCGATGCAAGGAACTCTCGCCAACTTCATTCTGCTCCAAAATACTCTCCTTGGTTGCTTGTCTGGTATTAGCTAGGTTAGGAGCCTCATTGGTTGGAGACTCCTTCCTTGTAGTAAGGGTAATTACCTTCTCTATAGCTTTATAACCAGTAGCAGATTCTCTAGTTTTAGGTATCCACACCTTAAAAAAATCCTTGCCCCCTAGCTTCCACATATATGTAACACCAATATATTCTTTAGACATCTCTTCCTTGTCAGTCAGCTTATTAACCTTTAGTCTCTCTGGGAAAGACTCATCACAAACTCTAGCATAATCTATGTGCTTAATGTTAGCAGTATGCTCATCCATGTTATAGGTCTCCCTAAGTTTCTAGCTAGGTAACTAACACCTTCAATCGACCAGTACTCCAAAGGTATGTTATGAAAATCAACTCATATTGGGAGAAAGGTTATGGCAGATTTATAGAGGGAAAGCACTAGCTTCCATTTATGGAGCATGAGGTGTTTCTCTTGTATATGCCAAGGGTTTAGAGACAACACTTTGTTAGCCTTCTTCTCATAGGATAATTTAAACATAAATAGGTCCTCCCCACTAATAAGGACCTGTTCTAGACCAAAATTTTACCAGTTTTTGGTGGCCCAAAACTATATTTGAGGGAAAGAAAGACACTTCTCAATCAAATAACCCACTATTGATGCCTTCCATTTCTGTGCACCTAACTGCAACACTTCTTTAGAGGTCTAACAATACATTTCTTTTGTGCATGTATAAAATAGAGAGGAACAAAGGTGATAGGATCACCAACCACCATCCTCTAGGCCAATTTACCACCAGAGCCACTCGAAGGGCCTAACATCAAAGGGAGAGGGTCTCCAGAATGCAGACTAGAAGCTTTAGGGAAAGGGCCTCCACCTGCAATAGGCGAAGAGCAGGAAGGAACCAGAGAAGGGACAAGCAAAGGAAGGGGATAGTTCAGAGGAGGAGACAGGTTAAAGGGGGGGAAGTCTAGACTCCATAAAATAGGGGGCAGAAGTCCGGGGAAGAGAAAAAGAAGGGAGATTAAAAAAGATAAAGGGGGAAGCAACGTCCATTCCCTCGAGTGGAGAGGAGGGACGGAAGGCTTCCACAAGAGGAACATAATGTGAATGGAAACAAGAAAGCAGAAGGGAGGTGAGCTGAGAAAGGAAAGGAAAAAGGAAGGGGAAGTGGGGCTAGAGGGAGGTCAGAGAATCTCACTATACTCTCAACTCTCTTTTCCCTGACTTTTCTTTTTCTTCTCCTATGTTCTCACATCTAATCTCTTAATTTGATTCTTCTGAACTCTTGTTTTTTTATTCATAAGAATCCTTATATTTATGAAGTTTTTTATGTTAAGTGTCAATGTTTTATGTAATATGTTAATAATTGATTTATTAAAAAAATGTTAATAATTGGTTATTGGTAGTAGTTAGTGCAAATTTGATGGAAGATGGTCTTGAACACTGTAGTAGCTGTGATTTTTGAACTGGCCACTAAATCACTATACTTTAGTTGATGGCAAATTCTTAGCATGAGTTGATCAGAGTGTAAGCCTTTTTATCGGAGGGTATTCTGTTCTTTAACGTGTTATATATGTAGCCTATAGTCTATGTATATTATGATGGAACAGTTGGAATTGACAAGTGTTAAAAAAATTTAAACTTCATCGCATAGCTTTGTTTATACAAGGGTTAAATAATAATGAATTATGAGATATCAATAACTTAATTGTGTTAATTTGATTGTGTGCAGATGTAGAAGTTGAGTTCAAGGGCAAAAGGATTGGGAGCCATACGAATCTAAAATATCTACAAAAATGTAGCTGTTGCAAAAAAGGTGTATAGTAAAATTGACATATAGAGAAAAGTGAATCGATAGCAAATTTACCCTAGCTTGAAAATTGTTTTCAAATTAGCATGTATAAACTCTCTAATTCAATTTGTAGTTTACAATGTGCAGCTAATAATATGTAGTTTAGTAAATTGGTTTGCTATGAATGTAATAGTAACCTAGTAGCATCTTATACTTACACCTACATTGAATTACAAATGGCTGGACCCCATCCTCAACCTTTAGTTTGAACTATAAGACCTATTCATTGGAATTGAAAAATTTTTCTTTGCAACCATCACCCATTATAATTTCTTATTTGCCAGCAACTTTTGATAAGCACACAAGGTATGTTAAACCTACCATTAACCAAGCGTCAGTTATAGTATGCTGGCCACTTTGCCCATGTCGTTGGCACATTTATTATGAAAATGTTCTAAGTATTTGTAAGGCTCTTATAATTTTTTTAATCAATTTAGACACTTATAACATAAAATTTTTTTAAAGCCCTAAAATTCTAAAATTATAACACATCAAATTGTAATTTCTTATTTGCCAGCATCTTTTGACAAGCACAAAAGGTTGGTCATTCAAATATGTAAGTCTTGCTATCAACCAAGCATCATTTATAGTAAGCCAGTCACTCTGCCCATGCCCGTTGGCACATCTATCACAAAATTTTTTTAGTATTTTTGTAAACATATAGATTATGATATAAGTCAATTTAGGTTGATATAATTTTTTTAATCAACACGTATAACATAAATTTTTAAAAAAAATCCTAAAATTTTAAAATTATTCTGATTTTTATGGTAAGAATTAATCAAGTTAAAATATGTAAGTCCGTAGGCTTGTATCCAATTAAAATATGACATCATCATATCACAGAGACCAAATTATAGTTTTCATGCCTTTTAGGTCGGACTATGGAGTCCATATAGTAGAACAAACAAGCCCCATGAAACAAGTTCTTGTCCCTACAGATAGATCCAGACCAATATTGCTTATTTACCACGTGATATATTGGATAATTTCTAACTTTTTGTTTTATTGACAAACATAGCCAAAACTTTTTTGATAATTTTATTTAAAAATATTTTATTATTTAAATATTTTTGCTAAAAATTATAAAATATATTTTATTAATTTTTGAAATATTTGAATAATAATATTATTAAAAATATGAAAAAATAATTATATAAATTTATATAGTGATATGAAAAATAAATTTTACTAATTATTAAATTATTTTTAAAAAAATTATTAAAATAATCATATAAATTTATCAATAGTGTAACATTAAATCATATAGAATCGTTGATACAAAATAATTTTAATAGATGCTTAATAATGTTTTTAAAAAAAGTTTCATTAATTATTTTTAACAACTTAAAAAATAAATTAATCTTAATTTTTTTTAAAATATACTTTAAATAATAATTGGAATAATGTCTTTTGATAAAAAAACAGGTGAATCTAACTGGCCCTGTACAATCTCAACTGGGCATCCCCACATTGGAAACATAGGAAGGAGGTTCATGGATGTTAAAACTAGAAATTTAAGCAGATTTATAGAATATGTTATTGATGTGAAATGATTTTCACAGACTTTAGTTGCCAAATCCAACTTCAATATGATTAAATCTTCTGTCTAAAATACTGTTAATTAGAGTTTAACTTCAATTACAATAAAAACAAATCCAAATTCAATTATAACACAAATTATTACCATTATAAATCTAATTTGAACTACAATACACAATCCAACTTGAAATAAAGAAATTCAATTTCAATTAAAATATAAATGAATTCTTTAAATAAGTTATTTTGGAATCAGGATTATACTAAATTTTGCCTATAAATAGGAAGTTAATGACCTAATTTTCGCTCTAAATTTGCAACCCTTACTCATCCAACATCTCCCATCTTCTTCTTCACCGCCTCCATCACTACAAAATCCTCCTCTTCATCATTCTTTAAGGCAATCCAAACCTCCATCTCATCTTACCAACTATAATTGCCCTATAATTCTTCTTACCTCTCCTTCCCCCTTTTCTTTTGTCCTCTTCTATAACAATTTATCTCCACATCATTATGATTTCTTAGCTAGACTTACCTCTTTAAAAAAACCCATTACTTATAAACATGCAGTTCAACACAATGTCATGTAAATTGAATTATAGGCTCTATAAGATAATGAAACTTGAGATCTCAAATTATTACCTTTAGGAAAGGTTGTAATTGATTGTAAGTAGGTCCACAAGTATGAATTTAAAGCTAAAAGGAGCCTCTAACAATATAAGATTCGTGTGGTAGCCAAACGTTTTACTTAACAAGAAAGCTTGGATTACACTGAAACTTTTTCCACTATGGTGAAAATAATAACAATTAAACTTCTGTTAGCATTAGCAATAAAAAAGGATTAGTTTCTATACTTATTTGATATAAATAATGCATTCTTCCATAGTGACTTACATAAAGAAGTCTATATGAAGCCTCTTATAGATCTTGTTCTTTCTCATCTAATTTTGTTTTCCATCTAAAAAAAACATTTATGGATTGAAGGAGGCAAGCCACTAGTGGCACTTCTAGCTTACTTCTGACTTGCTTTCTGTTGGTTTTGTTTGAACCCACTTTGATCATTCTCTATTCAAAATGTCAATGTAGCTTATTTAGATCACTAAACAATTCTTGGATGACACCTTTAAGATCAAGGACCTCGGACTTGCAAAAAAAAAAAAAGGACTTAAGTTAGCACAATCATCCTCTGCTTTAAACCTTTGTCAACACAAATTTTCATTAGACTTAATTCATGATATCTGTTTTTTGCACTAAAAACTAGCTCATACTCCCATAGTTTTGGACATCAGATTTAACTTCAGCTGGCGACCCATCCCTATCTCGACCCCTTTCCAATACTTAATTAAAAAGCTAATCTATTTAACTACTCCAAGGCTAGATATATCCTTTGTCGTCTAGCAACTCTCCTAGTTCATGAACACTCTGACCAAATCTTACCTATAGGTGGCACATCACATCCTTTGATACTCACATCTCTAGAATCATGCTTTTTCTAATTCTAAGTAGGGTACTTGTCCATATTACCACAAATTCATCATAAGATTTTGTGTATTTCTTGGCGCTTTCTTGATCTCTTAAAAATCTAAAAAGCAGGCCATCGTCTCTACCTCCTCCAAGGCTGAGTACAGAGTGCTTACTACCACTGAATACGAACTCCAATGGTTTTCATATCTTCTTACGGACCTCAGTGTTGACCATCCTTAACCAACATACTTATACTACGATAATCTTTTAGCCATTCATATAGCTAAAAATCCTATTTTTCATTAATAAAAAAAGCACATCAAGATCGATTGTCATATTGTTTGTGAAAACTTATAGGAAGGTGCCATCCATCTCCTCCCTGTCTTGTCAAGTGCTTAACTAGTCGATATCTTCATCAAGACCCTTATGTGCTTACCTTTTCAAACTCTGTTGCTCAAGTCAGATGTTGTCTATGTCATCTACTGCCCAACTTATGGCATTGTGTCAAAGGATGGTCTAAAATCACCAAACCAACATGAAGAGGAACCATAGTTGAAAGACAAGTTGTTTCAAGCTCCTTATTTTCTTTTTGTTTCCCCATTCTTTTCCTTTCTTGGGATTTTACCAGCCTACTGGACTATTGGATCCATTCAAATTAGTGTAGTTGGTAGTTGGTTCAGGCTCCTTTATTGTAGTTTCTTTGGCCCATTTTTTGTTTTCTTTCCTTTCCCTGCTTTTTACCATTACACAAAGTTTTGTTATGAGATTCTCTATTCTGTTACAACTGAATTGTTCATAACAGCTCATAAATAGGCTAGTTATCATTCAATAAAATTGATGAGCCAGTTTTAGAAGTTATTGTGCTTTCTGTCAAGGACCCTTTCGTAAAAAATAATCAATTATAATTCGCCCTAGGCTACCCTACCTAATCTTTCTCATTTATAAACCACTAATTAGGAGTTCGAAAAATTGCTGAATCCCCTTTTATGGCGTTCATAGTACTTCCGCAAGTTACTTCCCACTCCCTCCCTCTCATTGTCTCTTTTTAATTTTAATTTATTATTTTAATTTTAATCTTTTAATTTAATTTATAAAGTTTTAAAATACTAAAATCATAAATTCTAAAATTTTAAATTTTAAATTTTAAATCTCAAAGTTAGAATTCAAAACTTTAAAATATAATAATAATAATTTTTTAAATTAAAAAACAAATAAAATTTTTTAGAGTTTATGATAATCAATATTTTTTTACCCTAAGACCTCAGAAGAATTAACTACTTTTAAAAAAAGGAAATAATTGCTTTAATAGCGAAGAACTCCCTAGTTAAACGCTTTCTAGGTATCCTTTTGATGTAAGACGAGTAGAAGAAATAATAAAATAATGCTTAACTCTCAAGGGTTAGGAAAATAGAGGTTGTTGGGTGTTATTTAGCTTGTTGGAAAATCAATTTCAGGTTTGAATTTCAAGGTAAGTTGTCAAAATTTCAAGTTTATGATGGTTAGAAATTAGGGTTTAATTGCTAGAACTTTAGGCTAAAAATTAGGGTTTTAGGTTATTGGAATTAGGCTAGAGTTTAGGGTTTTTAGGTAAAATTTAGGTTTATGGTTGTTGGAATTTTAAATAGATGAGCAAATAATGGAGTAGAAAACTAGGAATCACTCATTAGATATAAGAATCACTCTTAGGAGAAAGTATCACACCTTTTATAGAAAACTCAAATTTAGAGAAAATAAAATCTGTATCTTATTTCATGAAGGGCTGATTACATGCATATTTATAGAAAAAAATCCATATAATCCTTATCCTAGTAGGAAAATATTTCCTAACTATAATCCAAACTTGAATCCTATTCTAATAGGATTTCC
The DNA here is from genome assembly GCA_028565735.1 of Pinacopodium congolense. Lineage (NCBI taxonomy): Eukaryota > Viridiplantae > Streptophyta > Magnoliopsida > Malpighiales > Erythroxylaceae > Pinacopodium > Pinacopodium congolense. The sequence goes on along the minus strand of JAOXYD010152694.1, from coordinate 1,554 downwards.
TTATTCTTAAATAGGTAATAAAGTCTTTATCTAATAAGGATATTATATATAAAGTCCCTTTCTAATAATAAATCCTAACAAACAAAAAAAAACTTAGAAATCCTAACAAAAACAAAATTTCAGCCCTTGTATTTGTTATCAATTCAACTTCCAATTATCATCCCACCAAATTAAAGCTTGTCTTTAGTAACTTGTCCTCTTTTATTTCTTTTTTAAACTTTAAACTCCTTTGCATCATTTTTTCCCGACTTGTCTGAAGTCGTCCTCGACGTTGAATGTGACAAATACTGTTCATATAAGTCTAGATTCAATTTCTGAAATTCAGTGTCTTAAATCCAAGTACTGTCATAAATTAGTCTTCCTTTCCATTTGACAAGAAATCATTGATATCCACCAGATCTTGTGGCTACAATTTGTTCATCAAGAACATCTTCAATCTCCTCTCTAAGATGAGGGATGGTTGGAATCTTCACCGCCGTAGTAGGAGATTGTGTCTCATCATGTCCATGATAGATAGTCAAGTGTGCCACATTAAAGATAGGACTAATTCCTATATCACTTGGTAAGTCCAAAACATAAGCATTAGCACTTATCTTCTTAAGGATTTTATAAGGTCCAGCACTCCTTGAATGAAGTTTCTTATATTTGCCCTTTGGAAAGCGCTCTGGCCGAATCCTTATCATCACCATATCTCCTTCATTGAATTCCACCAATCGACGATGTTGATCAGCATGTTCCTTATAAGTCATGTTGCTGGTTGTTATCTTTCATCGTACTTCATCAAAGATGTCTCTCCTGTGTTGTGCAAAACCTTCAGCTTCAACACTAACTCGTGTAGTTGGTGGTAAAGGCACCAAATCTATAGGTTGCCTTGGTTGAATTCCCAAAACTATCTCAAAAGGACTCTTCCCAGTTGACCTATTTACAAAACTTTTGTATGCAAATTCCGCCATAGGAAGAATGAGATCCCAATTACTCACATTATCCCCAACTAGGCGTCTTAACAAGTCTTCCAAACTCCTGTTCACCACTTCTATTTGTCCATCAGTTTGGGGATGGAAAGAACTTGAAAATTGAAGCTTAGTATTCAATGTCTTCCATAGAGTTTTCCAGAAGTAACTCATAAATTTCACATCACGATCAGAAACTAAGGTTAAAGGTAAACCATGAAGACGTACAACTTCTTTGAAGAAGAGTTTAGCAATGCAGACAGCATCATAAGTCTTCGCACAAGGAATAAAGTAACTCATCTTTGAAAATCTATTGACCACTACAAAGATATAATCATACCCTCTTATTGCCTTAGGGATTCCCAAGACAAAATCCATACTTATGTCTTGCCATGGTTCATATGGCACAGGGAATGGTGTATATAGTCCCGAATTTTGCTTCTTTCCTTTAGCTAGTTGGCATGTTTGACATTTTCGTATCACCTTAGACACATCTCGCTTTAAAGAGGGCTAATAAAAGCGATCTTTAACCATTGCTATGGTTTTATCTCTTTCACAATGACCGGCTGCCCCTCCTCCATGTATTTCCCAAATCACATACTCC
>JAOXYD010152684.1:0-10456 GCA_028565735.1 Pinacopodium congolense | reverse complement strand
TTTATCCAGTCATCACCCCAATTAACTTCAGGCTCATACCATTGGTGATCTTGCCAATGGTCTTATTGCCTCTACATCTTTTGGATAACTAAACAAAGTTACCAAAAGACCACTCTTTATACAAATAAAGATGACAAAAAAAACTATTAATCTAAACATCAAACAAACACAGAAAACAATACAAAAACACAAAGCTTTAGAGTAACTAACACCAATATATTCCTAATATTAAAATTACACTTCGTTAGCAATGACACTAAAAACTTGATTGCGGTCAATCGTACATATAAAATTAGCTTAAATAAATATGCGTTTTAAAAGCACAAAATTATAATTTATTTAAGAGTAACTCTTTGACAAGTGCACCAATAGTAACAAATAATATAGTCGAGTGTTTTTAAGACTCCAAGTATCAATCCCACGAGGTAGTGTGTATGTAATTATAAGTACTAAGTCAATCAGATTACAATTATCTAAAGAATATTAGCTTTATGATTTATAAAACAAATACTACAAAAAAAAACCTAGAAAGCTTTCGATCTATTATAAAAGAGTTTAAGATTGTTTTTCCTATTTTATTCAGTTACAACTTTAGTGGTTGATGATGTAATTTATGGATCAATGACACTTAATCTAAGGTATCTTATCTAAATCAAGATAGCGTTATGGTTAAGATACTAGCTTATCTCTATTGGCCCTATTCTGAAGTTTGATTATTCTTCAGACTTAAGTAATACTTAAATGATAGTCTGTGGATCCATCAATGGTGGGTTGCTAGGCCATCATTAATGTATCCCACTATTGGTGTTCCAGACTTCTATGATTTTGCTTTCTTTTTGCACATTTCTTCAACTATTCACATCAACCTGCAAATTAAACATTTCTAAACATTAATTAAATAATTAAGCACTGAAATAGGGGTAAATATACAACAAAAAACATCTAAAAACACTATAAAATTCACTCCTAACACTTATGTAGAAGCTAAAAAAAATTTAACAAGCATAATATAAAATGTAATTAAATATTTTTAAAAATTAAATGTAATAGAGGAAGAGGGATGCAAGTTAATTTATAGTGGTTCGATGTTAAATTCCACACCTACGTCAACTTTTAAAATACCTTATTAGAAATTTTCACTATCACAAATCGCTTTTATAACTCCATTTTTCAATGGACTTTAAAGTAACCCTTGCATAACTCTTCTTAGTAATCAACTAACCCTAAAAATACACTTCCAAAAGCTTCTTTCTTAACTCAATCAAAGCATTTAAAGGGCTCACAATAACTACAAAATGAATGCAGTCTAAATCACACCAAAAATAACACTAAACTCAAAATGCCTCACACTTGTAATTATGTTTTACTACGTTGAGATACTTAACATATACTTCAATACACCTATTTAAAGATAAAAATCAACTTACTAGTATTTTATAGCTATTGGTTGTCATTAAAATCATTTATTTCATTTTTCTATTAGTTAGAACTAACTACTAGTCTACTAGTCCCTTCTACTAGTTAACTAATTAATGTAAAAAGTGCACATTGATTGACCAACCTAAGAAAATGGTTAACTAGTTCTAAATGAAACTAGTGTTTAACCCAACTTAAAACATTTTCACACATTTAAAACACCTTAAATCAAGTCTTAACTTTTCAAAACATTTTTTTAACACACACACATCAAAATGCTTCACTAAACAAATTTTCATGTATCAAAAGGATCATTTAAAACCATTCCCCACACTATTCCTCTTGATTATGCAACCTATATGGAAAATCACTAATCATAAATGCAAGAAGCATGCTTTAAACCCTCTAACATAATGAGAAGACTAAGATCAAAAAGATTACAAAAAATAACCTATCAAAATTCTAGCTTGGTCTTTAATAAGTCTTTTTCCTTTTAATTTTTATAAGCTCCATTTTATGTGGCTTTAAAATATATCTTCGAAACACATTTTCAACACTATTTTTCGTTTCAAAACATTAAACACACTAAAATACATCAGTAACAAGATTGTTTTTTATCATGAAAACTACGTGGAATCTTTCTTAGTTCAAAATATAGCAACTTAATTGTTAAACATTTTGAACCTACATGTTTCAATAAATGTAACCACTCTATGTCTAATAAAAATTAAAATTTTGTGCTCTCTAAACACAAATATAAGGAGTGTAACTATTTATAATAAGGAAACTTATGTCTAAAAGAATTTCATAACTATTTTTTAATAGAAAAAATGAATCATTGATCCAAAAGATTATTTATCAACTAAACTTATTTGTTTTTATTAACTGTAACTCTATATTATGTTTTGAAAATTAGCAACACAAAATTCAATCACAATACTGAAAAAAAAAACTAAGATACATAGCATAAGTTCACTACAAATTTTAATTATATTAGGCATACATCTCAAGTTAATGATATGTATCTACCATCTTTAACACAAATCCTAAATACTAACATACACTGGAGAAAGGCAAAAAAGTAATAAACTAACCCTAAAGTTTTAAGTGATGTAAAGGTCAGACCCTAAGGTTTTTTCTTATTTAAGGTAAACTTTAACATTTCAAAAAAGTTAGAAAAGAACCCTCGCATTTTTCAAACATTTCTGAAACATTTAAAAATAACCTTCGTCTAATTTTTCGTTTAAAAGTCCATTATCTGACATGTGGTAGTGCTACATGTCAATTTACAATTGGTCAAAAAATGTGGGTCCCATATTTTTCATAGGTATTTGATGTGGAAATGTAGGTCTCACTAATTTTTTATTCAATGAAAAGTATACACGTGGCACATCTATTAGTGTCCTTTATTATCCAAAATGACATTATGTTCAAGCTTTCATTTGGATTTCCTTCCTCTTAGTAATGCGAGGTCATTTCTTTAAGTTTTTTAGTCAAAGAAAATGACACTGTATTTGGTGTCTTCTTTACACAAATTAACTTGTCTACTACTGAAGTTCTTCCACATCCTCTATCTGTGTGTTCTACTGGTTCTCGCTCATCACCGTTGCTACCTCTTACTCATCACCACTATTGCCTCTTGCTAATCACCATTGGTGTGCATGACCCTCTTCAAACATACATTGACCCTCTTCACTGAATATATGATTCTTCCCCATTAAAGAACCTAATGCAAAAACCTAAATAGAAATTTCTCTCTACATAAGTAGAGAGAAAGATTAGAACCTTAGGGTTCTAAAGACAATATATGTATTACTTATAACCAAAAGGAAAAATACAGGACCATGTAAAAAGTATTATGCTTGAGAAGTTGAATTTGTTATGTGTAATAACCATATGAGTTCAACAATTATCAACCTTGATTTAGATGATATTGATTGTATTGAATTGCATGTCATATTGAGTTGCTTGGTTAACCTTTAGTCATCTTTAGAAGGTTTTCCTTTAGGTGCCTAAGTGAGTTGCTTGAGGATAAACAATAATTCAAGGATGGGGGTGTTGTTGATGGGTGAATTATATTGATTTTAATAGCATATTTTACTTTGTTTTTGCCCATTTGATGTATGAAAAGCACCATTTGTGAGTTATTATTGTTGATTTTAAGAACGTATGGTGTTTGGAGCAAATTGGAGGAGTTTTGAAGCAAATTGGAGCAAAGAAAGCCAAAAGATCAAATCTGCAGAGCATCAACGACACCCTACCAGCCCACCGTTGATGGATGATCAGTCCACCATTGATGGTCGAAATTTATTCCATCAACAGCACCCTGTCAGTCCACTATTGATCAGCTCCAACCCACCATTGAAGGCATTATACGTAATGTTTCACTTATTTTTAGAGACAAATCACATCCAAACAACGAAAAAACACTCCTAAAATCCTAAGAACACTCCTAAAACCCTAAGCAGCCTCCCTAAAAGTATAAAATGGCCTTAAAACACAAAGAAAGGGGATAGATTTGGCATATTAGAGGAGAGAATTGTCTAGGGTTCTAAAACTTTATTTTTCATTTTCTAGTTAGATTTTCTTGTAGATTTTTGTGTTCTTTGGTTTAATCTAGACATTTGCTGCTAGATTGGAGTCCTACGAGCCTGCAAGTGGTTTCAAAGAGTGGATGTCAACTGAATTGGATCAATTATTGATTGTATTTTCTTCTCTTTTCTCCTATTTTGTATGAACTCTTGTTTTCCATCAATGAATATGTGTTTTATGTTAATATTCTGGATTTTATTTATGATTATATGTGCTTAATTTGATTGGTTAGGGTTAGGATCGAATGGGTTTTGTGTTTGTTGGTGGAATTTTGCCTAATTAAAATGCTTAATATTTAATCTTGCTTGAGTGGCCATCTTAGTAGGATTTTTAGATGATTAAATGACTTATGACCATGGGTTGTTGATTATTGGGAGATTAATTAGGTGACACAATTAAATTTAGGTGTTGAATCGCCCTAGAGTCTTTTGTGAGGGTTCCTAGGATTAATGAACTTGACCTTAGGTGTCTTGAAAGTAATGCCTTTTATTCCAATTTGTCTATTGGACCAAAATAGATGGATTGAGTATAAAAGAGAATAGATATTTCCATGATCATGGTTATATCTTGCATTAGTGGCATAAGTCCTTAGTCTATCCAATGTTGTGATGTTCTTTGCTTGACCCATTGAATCTGAAGCCCTAGCTAATTTATTAATTGTTAGATTCTTTTCCTTTAGCTTATGTTTAGATTGGACCTTATTTGTTTTTGTTTTCATTTGTTCCATTTAGTTTTCCTTTAATCAGTACCTTTTGATTTGTCCAGATAATTTGACATTGATTGACCTAGTGTTATGCTCAAATTCCTAAGGAGAACGATACTCAGTTTCTTACCGTTTTATACCACTTATTAAAAAGATCCGCTTGCCTTTGGTTGGTCTAGGATTAAATTGATTAAAATTATAAGTTTTTTATACCTCAACAAAAATGTAAGAACATGGGTTGCCTTTATTTAATCTGAATTTTCTTGTTTATTTATAAAGTTTTGAGCTGAATTCTTGCTAAGGACAGGTTCTTGAAACTCTTAAGTGAGTTTATAACATATAATTGGATGATAATCTTTGTTTATTTGAGATCATAAAACTTACTTTGAGATGGCCACTTAGAATATGATTTAAGATGGTTAAAGATCTGACAATCTCTACCTTAATGATTAGAAAATTCAATAAAAAACATGATTTAATTTTAGGATTTGAGAAATCTACCTTGGTTCATGAGGGCACTAATCTTGAATATGGTTTTTAGGATTATAACTTCCTAAACTTTAAACCTATTCCTAGATTTATGAGTGGACCAAACCATGAACTAAGAATGTTAGAGAAAAGGCAATAACATAACCATAATTTTAGTGAATGCCCTAGATTAGAAATTCCAATCCATTTGATAACTTAATTAAGTCATTTAGGCCTAGTCCTTAGCAAATTAATCATTTGGTAATCCTTAGATCACTTGAAATCCAATTGTGAAGTTAGAAGTTTTTAGGTTTGTCTTAGTTAATCTAACCCATTTAAATTAAATATCTTAAGTTCCTTAGATAATTATAATCCAATTGTCTTAGTATTCATATATTTTCTCTGTGAGCTGGACATTTTAGAGTCTTAAATGTGCTTCACTTTATTACTTAGGACAAGTACACTATAGTTATGTTGATTTTGGATTTTAATTAGAATTGAATGTGAATTTATTAGTTAATTTTCGATATTCATGAATTACACCTGTTCATCGAAAACATGTAAATTGTGTTATGCGTAAGATGTCAGCCTATAAACTCAAGTATGACCTTTGTCCTCTATTCCTCTAATTTTAGATAAATTTGAAACGACTGAAAATTTATTCCTAACTGTGCGACAACCTAAGATATGATCTCTAGATTCAAAGGTGTAGTAACATTAAAAACTAAGGAATAACTAACTTCGGCCAGAATATCACAAGCTCGGATCATATAGCCTAAAGAATTAAAACTCCAGGCTAAGTTGATTAAGTTTCATGTATAAAATTAATTAACTATTGCTATTTGTAGAATTTTGTAATGAAAATTAAGGATTAAAAGCTCAAATTTAGCAATCAAACTAGAAATTACTATTATGGTGCTCAAACCAATAAATAATCATTAATTATTTGCATTTATTTAAATATCTAACTTAACCTTAGCACTAAACATAAATCTGATTCAAAGTACAATTCAATTCTCACAATTATAACACATTTATCTTTTAAATACCTTCTAACTAAATAAAACTAAGCTAACATAAAGAAAAAAATAAAGACAAAGCCATAAATTAAAGTTGTAACATTAAATTATCAAAAACCAAAGGTTTAACAAGAATTTAACAAAACCCAATTGAAATAAATAAGAAAAATAAATGAAAATAAGCAAGATAGCAACAAAATAAAGGAAACAAAGAGTATTCAACACCTAAACAAATAATCTATCAATAGAATCTAAAACAAGATGAAAAGAGAATGAAACAAACATAAAAACCTAATGAAAAACCTAAAGAAAACTTGTGAAACTTGCTCCCTCTTCATTTATTTATATATCCCTTCTAGGGTTTGTGGTGTTTTGATGGAAAAAAAACTTGATTTTCCTTTGATAGGGAGCGAAACATCATTTTCTAAGACCTAAATGGTAGTTAACAATACCCAAAATGACTCTTTGTGAACCTCCATTAAAGAATCTAGGAATTAGAGTTCAATAGTTGTTTGATAGAACTTAAATGGTGTCATTGATAATATGTAAAAATCATCATTTAACTCTCTATCCAATAGCTCATTACACTATTTTATTCCAATTCGTCTCCAAACTTGGCTCTTTTAATTAGATTTTATATCTAATGATCAATCCTGTATTGAGAATAAAAATGAACATAAATTAGGCATTTAGATATCAAAATAGGGATGAAATCACATTGAAACACATATGAAAATACCATAAAGTGTGTCCCTATCAATTACTCCCATACTTAAATTATTGCTTATCCTTAAATCTCAACTCCATCATGATTAAAAAAAAACTTTTTTAAAAACACATAAAGCATAAAATTAGTTCAGAAGTAACCCTCGATGCATGATATTAAACATTCAATTCATTTCATATAGACTATCATATGAATATATTCAAGGATGCTTAAAACAAAAAACAAAACAAAGATTGACCTTTGGAGCATTTCTTGGAGATTGCTTGGTCTTTTTACATGAGGTAAGAAAACATTGTCATGAATGACCTTGGTTACTTAAGTAAGATACTATTTTTTAGCTTGTTTGAGATTTCATCAAACACAAAGGTTAATATTTTTTCATGAACACCCCCAATTACTATGTTAGATCACATTATCAAAAGGATACTACCACCACTAATAAATTTAACCTTTACATTGGTTTAAAGATAGCGGATTGAAAAACATACTCTCTTATTCCATCAAAACCTCATTAAAAATAATTGATGGATATGTACAACAGTCAACAATACTTCAAAAGTAGTCTGTTAAACCGCCATTGAGGGATATGCATATGAGACTTTAATGATTGTTTTTGGTATTATTAAGGATGCCATTGATTAGAAGTGTCAACAACTGTTGATGGTCCGAGATGCATCTCCTCAATCAAATTTTGCCTCAATTCTACCCCAAACTTGGTCGGATTAATTGGAATTCGTGTCCCCTGATTAAAACTATATTCAAACTCAAAATGGATTTAGTTGAGGCACTTTTACATCCAAAAATAAGATTGAATCCATATGAAATCACATATCAAACTGTAAGCCCTAAAAGGCACTTAAGAGGAGGTGAATTAAGGGATTAAAATTTTCTAAACTAATTAAATAGTCACCTAAAAGGTGTTTCACTTAAAACTCAATTAAACTAAAGGCTCTTTAGTGTGTAAAAGTCAAATTAATGCACAATGACCCCTTTTAAACATTAATAAAAGTAAATATCATAATCCCATATCTCAAAAATAAAATTTAAAATACTAAATATAAAGATAACGGGAAAACTGAAAATCTAGAAATTTGGATAGTTTAGTGCTTTTAAACTTTTATGCAAAACTAACCAAGTGGGATTACAGTAAAAGCAAGAAAAACATTCTGGCATGTCTTAGGGATTTAAAAAACATAGAAAAATGAATTAATAGCACAAAAATTCAACTAGAAAATTAAGAAACCTGATTGAATAAGAAACAGTCCAAACAATTAACAGAATTGAGTATGTTGTCATGTAAAAATGAAAAATTATTGTTGAAGCATAATTAAATGGTAAATATTGGTTCAGAAATTTATAAGACCTTAAAGAATCACGAAAAAGTAAATTTGAGGCTCAATAACATGTCTAGAATGTATAAATAGAATGGTAAACACATGGTCTACAAGAAACTTGAAGCACTTGAGTTCATAAACAACTTCAACATATAAATCGTACATGGAACCAATAATTGACAGCTGTACATATGACTTAAAATTTTTGATGTGACTATAGAGAGTTAGAACACATGTTTAGAAGAAAAAAACCATTAGTGAAGGCAACAAGAATCTAATTGAGAGAGATAAGCACATTGAAGTTTGACAATCTTGATGAATCTATCTTTGTAGGCTTATAACACTCTCTTAAACGTTTCTTCTTCTTCCTTTTTTTTAGATAGCTATTAAGTGTTTGAAGTAGGTTTTATGATGTTGGAGAGCCTTTTGAACAATTTGCTAGCTATTGTAATTAAGTTATTTTTGGAATTGAAATGAAAAAAGAAAGTTTGTGTTGGCTAATATAATGTTGCATCCATTAAACCAATTCAAGAAAATCTTAAACAACCAAGCTTATTCATTTTAATTAAAAATATCACACATGTTCCAAAACATTTTTAAATGCTTTCCCAACATTATAATTAATTTAAAATTTTTTTAAAGTACTATTTAAAAGCCTTTTTCAATTGCTACATTGATTTAAGTGATAATAAAAAAATTTTGTGAGAACATTATAAGCATATGAAACGCTCGAGTGAAAATTTTGAACCCTTAGATTAATTAAATAGTAAGTAAATCTTACAAACATATTCAACCTACCTAACTAAGGTCTTGAAGATATTATGTCCCTTATTCTTCTATAAACTTCAATTTTAGCCTTTAAGTTTCAAGCTTTCCACATTAAATTCATCATAAAATACACCTATCTTTTAGTTTCACAACATAAACTTAAATCGTTAGTAAATGATCATGTTTTTTTATCATTAAAACTAAGATTAGAACCTTCCTTGGTTGAATAATCTCTCCCTTTCTGATGATGACAAAACATGTGATATTAGACAATAAAAACACATTTAAGAATCAAATAATTCAAAGTATACACATTACCAAAAACTTAAACTCATTTAAAAACAAACGTCACACATTCATACTCCCCCTTAATTCATGCATTAAGAAAAACATAAGCTCCCCTTAAATAGATTCATCACAAGTAGGAGAAATAAGCCATGAATGGAATACATAAGTACATATTAGATCAAATACATAAATCATACATCTTTAAACTTTAAAAACACATAATATGCATTCAAACCACATATAAGCTTTAAAATTTTTGACTCCACCTTAATGATAAAACTAATATTTGACACATTTCTCCCTATTTTTGACATCATCAAAATGGATAAAAAAAATTCATGAAAGAACAATTAAAGTGGTAAACACATAAAAATCAAAGAGATTCACCATCAATCATGCCTAACTCCCTCCTAATCATAAAAAACCTATCCTCACACATTGGACTAGTAATGGTATTGGCAAATGGGTGTCATGTATCTACAACTTCTAATTCTATTTCACCATTTGCATATAATCATTTATAAGATGATATCTTATCTCAATATGCTTAGTCCCTAAATGTTGAATTGGATTCTTGGTAACGCAAATGGCACTAGTGTTATCACACCTAATATAAATCTTTGTAACCTCTATGCCATAATCTTTCAGTTGCTGCCTAAACCAATGCACTTGTGCATAACAACTACTGGTCACTACATATTCCTCCTCAAAGGTAAATAAATTCATCGAATTTTTCTTCTTACTAAACCATGAAACCAATGTATGACCTAGAAATTGACAATTGTCATATGTAATTTTTTATCAAATAAACTACTGTCATAATTTCTATACGAATAACAATTAAATCATTGAATGCATTTCTAGGATAACACAAATCCAAAGATGATGAATTAGCCAAATGCCTCAAAATTCTCTTAAAGGCCAATAAATGAGACTCTCCAGGATTAGATTGGAATCTTGTTGATTTTGGTTGGACGCGTACAAAATTAGCTCAAATTAATCTATCTTTCATGCACAATTTAACAATTTAATTTGAGACCAACGTTCGGCAAGCATACCAGTCAAATCAAGTAATAAAGTGGAGTATATTTAAGACTCCGAGTATCGATCCCACAAGGAAGTTTATAGGATGTAAGTACTA
>JAOXYD010152673.1:0-10457 GCA_028565735.1 Pinacopodium congolense | reverse complement strand
CATATCAATTAGTGCCCTTGTCGTAACTATAAAGGGTCATTCAAGAATAATAGGCACCTTACTACCTTCTTCCATATCAAGCATCAAGAAATCTACAGGATAAATAAACTTGCCAACCTTGACCAACACCCACATAAAACTCAAATAAAACTTCACTAAAAACTCATAAACTAAGCATATAATGCTCAAATATTTTCTGTAAAGATTTCTCAAACTTCTTGGATGCCAATACACTTAAAAAAATATATTTGAACCTAAAAATCCAACTCTTAGCCATTGGATAACGTTAATATAACATTATAAAATATTTATTAACATTATCATTACAAAATCTAAATGTTGCAACATGCTTTTCATCTTGATTGGTCGACTAAAACTTGCACTAGTTGACCACTAACTAATTAACTAGTGCTTCTAGACTATTTTTTCTAACTCTTTAACATATCAACCCCATTCAATTTCAATCCAAACATATTCTCATTATTCTAAGCAATTACAAAAATCTCTAATCACATCTTAACATCATTTAAATACAATCATATTAATTCATATAATCTGTAATCTAATTAATTATATTCATTCATTTACCAACTTACATTAACATCTTATCCTAATATTTTCTTTTCATCTTTTCACACAATCACGCACGTTACCACATTTCAATTCTCACATTTTATTTTGTCATTTATTACTAATTCATTTCATTGATAGTTCAAACTATCTCAACATACAGGTCTTACAAATTCATATAACACGATCTTTCACTCAACTTATCCTAACATCACTTCACATAACATTACATATAATTTGATAGCTGGTCCCAAACTATCAAATAATAATACATAACTAGACCTTATAATGCACTAGATGGAAAGTTAGGGTCGAACCATAAGGAGCTATAATATTAATACTATTTCCAATGTTGTAAAGAAAAGGAAAACAAAAACCCCTTAAATGATGAAATCTAAACTAAGCTAAGATGCAATAATCATAATCAAGAGACAAACACAAATCAAAACATGAAAGGACTACTAACAATAACAAAGAAATGGGCCTAAGGTATCATCAGGATTCTGGGATAACTATTAATCCTTGAATTTAGATAAAAATGTACTATAAACAAGGTGCTAGCCTATAGATTTTAACAAGTTCTCAAATCCTCAGTTCCTCTAACGTAGGTAAATCTAACAAGCTCTAGAAACACCCTTATTTTCACTATAACCTAGAACAAACTCTCTAATTTTAATAGTGAAGACACATCAAGTGATAATGAATGACTAACTTAGGCCACTAACACACAAGCTCGAAAAGTGTAACCTAAAGGTATGGGACCCAAGACTAGTTAGCTATGTATGCTAACAAATCTAACTAGCCTATTGCTACTTTTGGAAATTACTAAGGATTATTACATATCACATGCTCACTCCTAACATTCAAATTAGGGAATTACCTAAAGGGTGATCAAGTTTAAACATAATACCTAATTCATGATATTCAACTAAAGTCCCAAAACAACGTAAGCTTAAAAGGACCAAATCACTACAAACTCAATCACATTCTCACATTCCTTGCAAGCATGGCCACACATGCTTAAATCAACCAAAAAAAAAGATTAAATGAACACAATCCATACTCAATCAAATAAAAATAAGGCTAGAAAATTCAAAACAAATAAGGAAAAAAACAAAGTCTACTGAAACTAAGTTTTTATACTAATAATTAATTAAACATAATTAACTAAACATAAACAAAATCAGAAAACCTAAACTAATATATCATAAACACTAATATGAAATATTAAGAACTAGGTGAAAAAAACTAAATAAGGGCTAGACAATGAAATAAAATCCATCTATTAATATAAACTTCAATATCCATAAATCAACCATAATTTTCAAGCTCAAAATTCAACCCAGACTCAACATAAGCATAAAAAAACAATAAGAAAATACAAGAAGTCTTCGACTATAATGGTTGATCAATTAAAAACACATGAGAAAACTATCCCTAATCTTTAAGCTAACTTCTATGAAGCAATACCAAATTAAATCTAACCTATAAGCAAGAAGACACTAAAGTAAGGAAAGTAAGCAATAACGGAAAACAATGGAAACTATAAGATGAGGCTCTCTATTTGCATTCAACTCTTTTCCTTTCTCTCATTTTCCTTTCTTGCTACCTCCCTCTTTTTCTATTCTTAACAGTTTCTTTTATATCCTTCCAAATAAGGTAGAAACGATGTTTATTAAATGTATATCCTATCCTTAAAATTTTTTACTTTGAACAGTGTTTACTGCAGGTCATTCATTTAACCAATGTCATTGGTTTGGTCGACCGATGTCATTAACCTCCAATCGATGGTCCAATTTTCAGAAATTCTTCAACTTATCAGCAGCAAAACTTCAATCCAGCAATAGCAACTTCAACAACTTCAATTTAACCTGCTACAATTTCCTTAAAACATCTCAAATTCATCAAAAACAAATATCAACACATCTAATCTATCATTCAATACAAATTAAACACAATTTGAGTATTGTTAGCCCTATATGACACCTAAGAGGGGGTAAATTAGGTTCTTAAAAATTCTTTTCAATATAAACATAAGTCTTATTATCAATTTCAATTAAACGTGAAAGCTAAGAAATAATTTAATTGTATAAATTAAATAACAACAATAACTTAAAAAATTAAATTAAATGCATAAAAATAAAAGAGAAAGGGAAAAAGAGACACAAACGATTTATTTTGGTTCGGCGTGAGGCACTTGCCCTATATCCAGTTCCCAATACCACTATTAAGATTTTGTCCTTATTTCAATCAATAAGAGTACACAGTACAATCCTTTTTACAAGCTCAAGAATAACCTTTCACTCTCCCTTTTCTAAGGCTTAGGAATAAGTCATCACTCTTATTTTTCAAGGCTCAAGAATAACCAACAACACTCTTTTTATAGCTTAAGAATAACCTTCATAAAAGTACAACCACAACTTCACCAATAGGTCATAAAAGCTCAAGAATGCTTAACAATAATGTATAAACATTTTATACACTTCTTTCATACATAAATAATACTTAATACACCTATTTATATTCTTAATAAGCTTAATTAGTTGTCAACCAATGTTCATATTCATTACATAATATATCCGTTGCACAATCTGTCTGTTGCAGAGTTACCATTGCATATTCGTCATGTTCGGTCGACTGATAGGCATCATTTGGTCAACTGATCTTTGAAAATTGTTCATTCGATTGACCAATAGCCAAAGTATAATCGATCAATATTCCTTTAGTAGGCCGATATCGAAGTTCTGACTCATTCGGTCAGTTGATCTTCTTAAGATGTTTGTTTGGTGGACCAATCTTCATTCAACGCTGGTATTCAGTTGAACATTCTATCCATTCCGTCGACTGACCTCTTCTGGATCAACACACTTCTGGCCCAAATCTCCGCTCAATCAATCTAAGTCAAATCTTAACCTAATTAAAAATAAACAAAACACTACTAATCAAATCTTCACACAATATACAAACATAATCAATTTATCCAATTATCCAAATCACCAATTTATTTATTTATTTAACCATTAAAAAAACAATATTTCATGACTTACAAACGTCCCTTAATTGCTCATTCATCAAATATATAGCAAATACTTTGCCATCATCAAAACAAAGGACAAAGGTGGAACTAACCCTTGGTTCAACAAGTACTTTTTCATCAAAAGAAGGGATAATTCTAAGTGAAAAAATATAACAAAACATAACAAAACACATCCCTATCATAATCATATACAATCATCCATTCATGTATAAAAAGGATTTCTAAGCATAAAAATCACATCCAACTCCTCTTGATTATGCATTCTATATGCAAATCACTAACCATGAATATAACACACATGATGAGAGCCCTTTTAACACAATAGTAAGACCAAGGTGACTTGCAATGAAAACTTACATATTAAACCTATCATTTTCACTATCTTAAAGCTTCATCTTTCATCAAACATCTTTGATCTTTAAGTAAGCTCTACTTTGGCTCCAATGCTCCTGACTTCCATCTTGGTCTTCATCCATCTCCACATCAACTTAAACTCCAAATCAAGTCCTTCTACTCTCCATCACACATCTTGATGACATGTTTCCATCACACCTATCTTTGCAATCACAGCAAGTTAACAAAAATCATTAGTAAAAACATTTGATCATCATCAAAACAAGGGTAAAACCACCTTAGTTCAATAATCTCTCCTTTTTTATGATTAAAAAAGCTTATGTTATTATCAACATATAACATGAAAAATCATATCATATATAAACATAAAAACACATACATCCATTTTTCATCCCTTAACATCATCCAATATTCTCCCCCTTTTTTCAATCATCAAAAAGTTCACATATAAAAAGACATATCACTCCAATATTACTACAAAAAGTTCACATGTAAAAAATGTCACACATCTTGCCATCCTTTAGCAAACACTCTTTCCTTAATTCATTAACAAGTTTTCAAAATCTCATATTAAAAAATTGTAGTGAGGCTTATTGATTCTACTTGTGGATCTTATTTTAGAAATATAAGTACAAGACCAAAACTTCAAATTACAGTTCCAAAAAGAGACACTCCCCCTTTATATAAATACAAAATTATCAAAGTGGCCAATCCATTTGACTCTGTATATCATTTCAAAAAGTGTTCAAACACACTTGTTATTACATGATTGTCATTTAAAAAATTATTTCAACTCATGATACTACAAAAAATGCAATTTAAATCATTTCAAAAAAAATATCATTCTCATACCTCTACATCCATTTCAAAAACTCGTCTTTTATTATAAATGCATCAAATTTTAATTTTTTTCTAACTCTTCCCATAGTTAATCAAAATTACACAATAATTTTCCAAATTAAATAAATTCATAAACTTTAATCCTAATTTTAAAATTTTCAAAAACCTAGCTCAAATTTTTACAAACCATGATTCCCCTTAGAACAATGCATTATCACTTTCTAAAAATTCAAATTTTCATAATAATATGTAAAAGGCATGAAGAGAATCATAACTATACCTTAAACATCATACACAAATTTAATAACCTCAAATTTTATGAAACTTCTACTAAATTCAGGCATTAGACTCTCTAAACATTTAAAATTCTAACATCAAGAAGGAAGCATGTGAAAGAGATTATAAACACAAAATACACATAAAAACATAGTTAAAAAATAATCATTCAATATGAACATCCTGATTTCATAAAGAATTTTAAAGATATGCATTATTCCCCCCAATTATTGAAAGACAAGACAATTCACAAATATTAGCAACATTTATCTTGTTAATATTGGAAAATTAAACAAATCAATAATTTGAATAAGAATTAAATACCATGTCTTCATGCTCAAGCTCCTCCCAAGTTTATGCATTCAAAAACAAAGCATGCCTCTCCAAAACATTATCAAAATTTTCAATCATTGATACAAATTTAAAAACACTCAAAAATTCAAATATTATCAATTTCTTCTCACCTTGTAAAAATCATGCATTTTTAAGAATTTCCACTCCCCATAAATAAAATGTAAACTTTCATAAACAATTTTCAAGTTTTTTAAGGCATCTTGTAATCATCCAAAACTTCTAAAGACATGACCAAGAAATCAACATGCAAAACATGAATCTTAGAAATTTAAAGGTACCTTAGGAGGAGTAACAAAAGGTACTACTAGTTGCATCAGATCAAAATATTCGAATGCATGGTCATATTTCTTAAACTTTGCATAACATCACTATATGCGAGTAATTTTACCAAAATTCAAATGCTATAAAAATTATCAAAAATCTTCCTTTAAAAAATTTTGAAAAATCTTTCACTTTTATAAACATTAATACTCCTCTTCAACAAAAGTAAACATTAAGAAAATGCAAATTTCTAAACATCAATCACTAAGAGGGATGTGCTTAAAAAATCTAAAGTCATGATCAACATCTTTCCTTGAAAATTTCAAAGATGCTTTTAAACTCTTGCATGAAAAGTTATAGACAATTTTTAATGCAAAAGCACATCATGACTTATACAACCTCAAGCATATATCAAGAACATACTAATAAAAAAAATATTTTCCTATTCATAAGAACTGTTGTCATGTATGATTAACACATTATTCTTGAATCATTTAAGTAAACAAGTATCACCTAATTCATTCAAAAATATCATCTATGCATTCTAAAGACATTGCATCAAAAAAATCATCAAGAATCATATTCATTTCATTCAATAAACTATAAGCAAACTAAATGTGTACCTCCCTTTTTTTAATAACACCAATTTTCATTTGATTGCTTCACTTCCTTAGTTCAATATCACATCTTGAGGATTTTCCTTTTCGTATAATCTTGGAGATACCTTTGAAAATTCTCAAAACAAATTTGATTGATTTTTGGTACTCACATCATATTAGATCCTTAAAGATCAGTTACATACCTATCATGACCACATGACAAAACATTCGCATTCTTAGTTATATAATAACAAGAATGTTAAAAATGCCCAAAATGTTCACGATAATGGCAAACCAAATGTGGGATAAGTATGCATTAGGATATGTTTTCCCAGTTGTTAAGCCTGTGATCTTGAATGGTTATGATAGAATTGTTTCATCTAATACTTAGATTTACGTTCTTTTAATGTTATTGATTTTTATATATGTTTTTATATTTACATTTTTTCAATCTAAAGACTTCTCTGTCCTTGGAGACTTTTTTATCATTGTTTTCTTAATCTAGATAGAGTGCTTTAAGTATGTATTGGGATTATCAATATAATTTTGAGTCTTGAATTGATAGAAGTGTCACTTCATGGTCTAATAGGGCATTGTATTGGGCTACAAGATCTCACACAAGGGTATGGAGATAGATATAGCTAAGACAAAAGTTATTGAAAAGCTTCCACCTCCTACTAACATTAAAGGCATTCGAGCGTTCCTTGGTCATGCAGGATTCTACAGAAGGTTCATTAAAGATTTTTCCCTCATTGTTAGACCATTTACTTATCTATTAGTTAAAAATGTGCCCTTTATGTTTAACGATGATTGTTTAAACTCTTTTAATAGGTTGAAGAAGGCACTCACAACTGTACTAATTTTGACATCCCCAGATTGGTCGTTTTCCTTCGAAATTATGTGTGATGCAAGAGATTATGCCATCGGTTTTTTCTTGGAAATCAAAAGGATAAGTGCCACTATGCCATCTACTATGCAAGCAAGACCTTGATGGGAGCACAGTTGAATTACTGCACAATAGAAAAGGAGTTGCTTGCTATGGTATTTGCAAGTGAGAAATTTTGTTCTTATCTCTTAGGCTCACATGTTATTGTTTTTCCAGATCATGTGGCATTGCGATATCTCTTTACTAAGAAGGATGCCAAGGCTAGGGTCATCTGTTTGATACTTTTACTCTAAGAATTCAACCTCGAAATCAAGGACAAAAAAGGAAAGGAAAATGTTATAGCAGACCACCTCTTGATGCTTGAAGTGGGAAACCAAGAAGAAGAAGAGATAATTGACGAACGTTTTCCTGATGAGGCACTAATAACGATAGAGAATCCCTTTCTCCCTTAGTTTATCGATATTGAAAATTATCTTTCAAGTGGTATCCTTCCCTCTGACCTCTCTTATTACCAAAGGAAGCGTTTTTTATACCAGTGCTCTCGATATATTTGGGATGAATCTATGTTACATAAAATCTGTGCTAATAATTTAATTCGCAGGTGTGTCCCTAATGATGAAATGCCTAAAGTTTTGACCCATTGTCATAGTTCAGCGTATATAGGACATTATGGAGCAAACATAACGGTTGCAAGCATTTTGGAGTATGGATTCTATTGGCTCACCTCGTTCAATTATGCTCAAGATTTCGTGCTGAAGTGTGATCGGTGCCAAAGAGTGGGGAATGTTTCGGAAAGGGATAAGATGCCGCTCTCTAACATCTTAGAGGTGAAGGTATTCGATGTGTGGCTTTTGGATTTCATGGGAACCTTCCCATCTTCCCTAGGTAATTCATATATCTTGGTGGGAGTGGATTAAGTTTCCTAGTGGGTTGAAGCTATAGCCACTCCAACCAATGATGGTAAGGTGGTGCAAAGATTCATTAAAAAACTTTTCACAAGATTTGGAGTACTTAGAGCGATCATTAGTGATGGAAGGAGTCATTTTTATAACAAACCTTTTGAAACTCTATTAAGGAGATACAATGTGCCTCATCAAGTGGCGACCCCCTACCATCCACAAACAAGTAGCCAAGTGGAAGTATTGAATCGAGAATGGAAGAAGATTTTGGAAAAGGTAGTGAGTACCTCATGGAAGGATTGGGCTTTAAAGTTAGATGACATAATTTAGGCGTATATAACAGCTTTCAAAACACATATACCTACTATGCCTTATACACTTTTGTATGGTAAGGCTTGCCATTTGCCTTTAGAGTTGGAGAAAAAAGCTTATTGGGTAATTCAGAAGTTAAATATGGATTGGAGGCTTGCAGGTTAAAAAAGGTTGTTACAACTTGATGAATTGGAAGAGTTCGGGTTTGGGGCCTATGACAATGCTAAATTGTATAAGAAAGGGTAAAAAGGTGGCATGAAGCTTACATCAAGAAAAAAAATTCAGAAGTGGAGACTTGGTTCTATTATTTAATTCAAGACTTAGATTATTCCCAGGAAAGCTCAAGTCAAGGAGAAGTGGACCTTTCAACGTCATTCAAGTGTTTAGTCATGGTGCATTGGAATCAAAGAACACCAAAGGTGAAACATTCAAATTCAATGGCAATAGGTTTAAGCTCTACTTCGGAGGAGCTCTTTCACAAGAAAGGGAAGTGGTTTCTTGCCTTTCTTTGAAGCTAACTTAATTGCATTAGAATTGGTCAAGCTCATGACCTTATATGAAGCATGTTTTAAATAGTTTGTAGCAGTTCTAGTGATAGTTCTTAGCTTCGTATTTGTTACTTATTTTAATCTTCTCTTTTCTTTTGGTTTATGGCTTTGTTTCTTAAGGTTGGTTGATGTTTTTAAGTAGATTTTATTGCTTGAGGTTGTGTTTGGAAGTTTGAATTGAGATTGAAGTCTCTAGGCACTTGAGTTTTGAATTTTATAAGTGTCAAGGGAGTTTTCCCTGTCATTGGTCACAATCATGACAGAGGAGTGCCAAAACTCTCTATCCCAATCGTGACATAAGGGATTGGTCATGATATGCAATTTCTGTTAAGGTTAAAAACCCTATCTCTTTCCTTCCCTTTCTTTCCTTTCTTTCTATCACACCTCCTTCTCTCCCATTTTGACACCCCCACCCCTTTTTCCTCCATTTCTAGCTTAGGTTTCCTCAAATTTAATGAGTTTTTGATGATTTCTTCTCAAAGTATTCAAGTTTTGGTTGTTTCGTTCTTGATTCTCCCATTTTATCTATTTTTTCTTTCTTTCGTCCATTCATGTGTGTGTCTCTCTCTCTTTTGATTTTTTTCTTCTATTTTGGTTGTTCTCACCATTCTTGTGTTTTTTTTCTCAGGTATTTGCACATCATGCCTCTAAGAAGCAAGACCCTTTTCTGGGAACCCATCCAACCAATTCAAATCAAAGTGGAAGGTCACGATGCGAGGGACATCTCTGCAGATTTTAGGGCACCTTTTCCAAGCTTTTCCCAAAATGAAGTCACTAGGTACAATCTTTTCAAGGGTAGAACCATTATTCCACCTTGTTATTTTGATTTTATTCTCTTATAAGAAGTAGGGTTAAAGATAAATTATTGAGATTGTGTGCCAAGGGTGGTTGGACCCATTTCATTAAAATGGATTATCCCATTTTTGCTGAATTAACACTTGAGTTCTTTACCACCCTACATTTTAAATCACCTAGTTCCACTAAATTTTGGTTTCAGTTAAGGGGTAAGACTCATAAGTTAGATGAAAAAGTCTTGAACTCACTTTTTTCCTTTCTTAAAGGCAATGTATGAGATGCCCATCAACATTTTTCCACAAAAAATTATTGGCATTTTTTGACTGAGCTATCAGAATTTAAACCACAAAATGCTTCAAATGCTAATATTCTCAACCATGAACATTTATTATTGCATAAGTTTATTTGCTATGCTATTTTTCCAAGACGCAAGATAATAAATTTTCGACTAGAGAATTATTCTTATTGTGGTCTATGAAAGAGAAGGTCAAAGTGTATGTCCTTCTATTTTTTCCCAACTTTGATGCAAATAATGACTAAGAAGGGAAATTATTTAGGCTTAGGGTATTTAGCCACTAAATTAGCATAAAATTTAGATATTGATACTGCTAGACTAATGTTGCAATGGTTAGGTGACTTAAAAATTAAAGGACGTTCAAAATGATTTTTACTTTGAAACCAACGTACTTATTAGGCAAGTGCACCTATCGCAAAAGTAATAAAGCG
>JAOXYD010152662.1:0-10457 GCA_028565735.1 Pinacopodium congolense | reverse complement strand
AGGGGTATATTAGGAAATAGATGCAAATAAATTTTTAATTCTAAATTTGTTCCAAACATGATTATGAGTAATTCAATTGAATTCCATATTTTAAATGGTAACTATCCAAATAAGATAATTCATTTGCAAACGAATTCTACATTCTACATTTATTTGTTTTAGACAGGGGATAACATTCTAACTGAATTTTGTCGCGTCTCTCCTTTGTAAATGCCATCATTTCAGCATTAACAAATTGTATTAATTAGCTCTTAAAATCTTTACAAAAATTTAATAAACACTAATATTTTACTGTTCATAAATTAACAATTGATACTAACATACATTCACAAGAGGAAAATCTATTCATGTTGATCTCTAGTAATACCCAAGAAGGGATACATTAGGTATTTGTGAATTAAAAGTCTTTTTACTACTTAAATATATAATTTGACAAATTTCTAATGTAATGATAATATAAAATGACAGGTTAGCTAAATTCAATTACTCAAATAAAAATACTGTAAATAATGTAAGAAAATAGAAATTGCAAATGAATTTTACAGTGGTTTAACAAGTAATCCTTAATTATGTTCACCCTTCATATTTCTTAAAATTTTACTAAACTCTTTTTTAACTAGGTTAAAACTTCTTACAATAATGTTTAATTGTCCCAGTAACATTTTTACAATCTTTCTTGAAGATTAAGAGCTACCTTAAGCCCTCTTAAACCAACCAAACACAAGAAAATAACTCCAAAATGAATTTTACAAATTGAATAATCTTGATTTGCTCAAATCAATATTTTAGGACTCAAATTCACTTCGTTACATATATATGAATGCTTCATAAACTCTTTTAAATATGTTCTTATACAGTCAAATATCTAAACTCTTTTCATAATTGAAAAACCAAGTAATTATAGCCACGGTAGCTCAAAATGTTCCTAAAAAACCTAATCATTATAGTTGTTAAGTGAAAATAACTCCAAAATGAATTTTACAAATTGAATAATCTTGATTTGTTCAAATCAATATTTTAGGACTCAAATTCACTTCATTACATATATATGAATGCTTTATAAACTCTTTTAAATATGTTCTTATACAGTCAAATATATAAACTCTTTTCATAATTGAAAAACCAAGTAATTATAGCCACAGTAGCTCAAAATGTCCCTAAAAAACCTAATCATTATAGTTGTTAAGTGCAATATCACTGGTTGAATATTCTACCATATTAGTTGATCAATATAAAGATTAATATAACAATACAAACTCATGGTGTAGAAAATTATTTCTTTCAAACTACATTGGTTACATAATGATAAGTGTAGTTACAAACACACAATATACATTTGTTCTTTTTTCCAAGAGGAATTGGTCACCACACACACATCTGTAAACCTATTTGCCTAAACCTCACATTGGTTTATCATTAACCTAGACTGGCCGACTAGTGTATATAAAAATTAATTTACAAAACTTTTCTAGTTTTTCAAATTATTAAACTCACTATCTTAAAAAGATTGACTTAAACACTTCACAAAAGAACCTCCAAAATGGTGTTTTAAAAATTGAGAGATTTTTCTTTGAAATTGAAAGTTTAAAATACTTTGATAATTGAAAAGATTTATGCATTGAATTAAAAAGATTATATGCTTTTGCATGATGATATCCTTAAGTATGAAAATAATTAGATAAAAAAGTAAAATTAAATATTTAATTTGTATTTTTAAACTTGCTATACCTTGATATTTCTTTGTCTTAGTTTTATTCTTCACTTGAATAGATATGAGAATTTGATCTCTCACTTTTTCTATAGTTTTTATAAGGTGTCTCTTAATTTTAATAGTGCACGATTTAAATAACGTTCATATTACTATTTGTCAAGGTACTTAAAAAATAGATCATAAGTAGTATTTATGTCTAGTAATCATCAAAAAATATATTAGAGATCCATTGGTTTAATAATTTATATGAAACTTAATGATGGATTTCTTAGAATTTTTTTCTATTGTTTAAATAAGCCATTATCCTTATGTACATTAATTCTAACATTGTTAACAAATTTTGACTAAACAATTGTTCTATAAAAATATTTTAATGTTAAGGGGCTGACTTACAAACGTCAAACTTTACATAACTTTTTTTTTTGAAAAATCAAAAGAATAATTTCATAAAACAACCAAGATAGATTATAGCTCACTTAGGAGGGGAATCAACTAAGACTACGGGCTAAACTAAACACCAAGATCTCCTTTCCTTTTAGGAAGACAAACTTCTGCTCATTTGAACTTTGGGATTTACTTACCATCAATACTGCAAAACACAAATAATTCCTTAACAACCTGTCAGTAGATTTGATGATGTGTGCAAGAAACATAACATGCCAACTCTAGTCAATGCATAGATTATTTAGAATTATATTGATGAGTTAAGCTCTCTCTGTGAGTGAAAGACTTTTATTACACCAATTTGTGATCCTTTTTTGCATCTTTTTAGTGATGCATCAAAACTCCCTAAAGGAAGACTTTTTGGTTATGATAAGCATTCCTAGATAAATGATTAGGATTCCATTACGATTTAGTCCAGTTATGGAGGATAGCCAATGGGTTTGTAGTCTTTCACTAGTTGAAACATACAAAGAGCTCCTATTTATGTTTATGGATAGTTTTAAAAGAGTGTTAAAGGTATTCAATGTAGCCTTAAGAATGCTAAGAGATTAATCATTAACTTTAGAGAATAAAATTAGGTCATCATCAAATATTAGATAGATTAGCCCCATCTTCATGCACCTAGAATGGAATCTAAGCCTACTTGACTGCCCTTGTAGTAATCTTAATAAGTCTTTTTAATATATTATGAAAATATTGAATAATTATGGTAAAAAAGAGTCAACCGGTCTAATTCCCTTAACTCTATCGATCAATCTAGTTATTTCACCATTCATCATTGTGTTATAAGAGACAGTAGAGATGCACGACTTAATCCAACTACAGTGTGTGATTGGGAAGTCAAATGCTTGGAGACTGTTAATGAATTCCCACTTAACCAAGTCATATATGTTTTTAAAGTCTATCTTGATAACATAATCTTTGCTACCCCTTTTATCACCTTCCTTTAGCCACAACATCTGGATCTTTCCTACTAGATTGGAAAAGTGGAAGGTGAGAGCTTGGCCATATTTTGTTAAGGTAATTCAAGGCGTTGTCAATTTTTTATGTGTATATGATATTTTATTAACATTAAGGAGCTTGATTATACTACTTTTCCTCATTAATTCAAGAGTTGTGGTTCCTTTAATTTTATCCTTAAGGCCTCTTCTTATTGTGTCTTGAAATACATCAATCGCAACTAGAAAATTACTAAATATGAATGGAAATCTCTTAGGAATCTACTACAACATTTCTTGAATTAAAATAGGAGTGTTATCTAACAAGAGACAGTTATTAAAACAAGCCTTTCTATTGGTAAAGGTACTTAGCCACTCATCATTGATTAAGTCTCTGTTAAGATTCTTCCTTATAAACGTTCTACCATGTTGTTTATTGGTTTTGATGTAAAACATACCCTTTATTCTCAAGTTTATCAACTAGATTTTAGCCAAACAATTCCTAATGTCCTCTATATATCTCATATAATTGAAAGTCCACTCTACCTCATAAGATTGTAGCATATTGTTAAAATCCACGACTATAATCCAAGGTTCTCTATTTTTATGTCTATCGCCTCTAGTTTCCTCCAAAGGGGTACTTTTTGAAAGGCCAAGTTATTGACATAAACAATGGTGACCTTTATATGAATATGTTCCTACTTTATCTTGAGTTCTAGATGGATCAGTTGATCCATAATCTGGCATGAGAATATCTTTATTCTTTCCCTATCATATTCCATAATTATCTCAGCATTTTAATGGTAGTTATGATTTGAGATAAATACCCAATTACTACAGAAAATATGCATCCTCTAATATATTGCCAACTGGAGTTTGGTTTCAAAAATTCCTACTAGAAGTGGTTTATTGTTCAAAATATACTTCTTAATAGCTAGTTACTTAGGGAGGGAGCTCATACCTTTAACATTCCATATTAAAAAGAACATTAACCTAGGGAAAAGTTATTACCTCTCCTTTTCTTATTTTTACTTCTTATGTCAATAGGTTCGAACCCTTCATGATTCTTTTGCTCTATAGTTCTAAAAACATCCCCTCTATATCTTTATCTTCATTTACTACTTAGAATCATCATTTGAGGTATTCTCATAAGATGCAAGATCATTTATATCTATTGATGAAGTCAAACTAGCTATATTAGAATCTTGTGTTATTGATTTGCAACTAATCTCTTGATGTCTAAGTTCAAATCCCCTTGTAAAGAGTTATTAATGTGAACTAAAGGGCTATTACTACTGTTAGGAACAACTTCAGTCTCATGGTTTGTGTTTTCACATGTTTCCTGCGTTATCTCCTCTTGTTTTTGTGTCTAACTTTCCTCTTACTAGGTTATTTAAGGTTGTGCTGGTGATTGCACTATCTCCATCTTAATAGTAGAGTTTGTATGTTTTATGTTAGATAGTCTCATTCCTTTACACTAATTTTACCTTAGTAGGTAAAGTATCCCAAAGATTTTCCATAGGACTATTACATTACTCCAATTCCTGCTCCTTATTTAGGTCAAAGACTTCCTCATTTGACACTTTTCCTTCCTGAGCTAATAAAGTCATCAATTCCTTATAATCATCCCTAACAAATTGCCTTCATATAGGTTTCCAAAGCTTCTTTTTAGGTCTGGCATCCAATCTCTAAGTATATGAGACATTAACGAAGTCCTCACTCATCTCCCTTTTCTCATTCAGTCTCATCAGCTACAATTAATTCTAGGAGGTCTTGCCCATGCTCTGCTAAAACACATTCCAAACACAGTTTATATTCTTGGTTATAGTTGTTTGTTTATCTAGGCAAAGAGGGGTACCAAAAAAGATAGCCAAATAGCTAAAGCCTTTAGTAGTCTAATATGCAAGTGGAACTTCATGTACATTAATCTAGACAGGAAGTTACAAATGCTTATGGTTATAAAGATGCATACCTAGCTTCCAAGTTTGAAGAAATAATGCCTGTAAATTAGTATGCCAAGGTCCAAACTTAATAATTTCATTGGATTTTATTTTGGTCCCAAACTTGAAGATAAACACATTATCTTCATTAATTAAAACCTCTTAAAGGTTAACTTTCTTCTAACTATTAATAAACCACACATTCATCTTAGGAAAGGGAGGCCTCTTATTAATAACATAAATAATAAGTGCATATTTCCATATGCAAATACCTTCCCTTAACACTTCAATAGAGGGGGGGTGCATAATGGTGAAGTCATTTAGTCTTTCATATGGACAAAAGTGAAACTTAGTGTTTAAAGTTCCCTTATTCAAAATTATGACCAAGTTCTGTTCCTCTTAGCTAAAGCCTCAAGTCTAGTAGCAAGTTCAGACAAAATGGAAGCTAATTCAAGAGTATGTGAGGGATTAAGAGGAGAGAAGTCTTGATCCTTAAGAGAGAAGGCCATGGCTTCTCTAAAAATCAAGAGAGGAGAAAGAGTGGGGAGGCAAAGGAGGGCATAGAAGGTGAAAGGTAATCAAATGGAGAGGCTGACAGTTAACCAAAAAAGGAAAGAGGGATGGACTAGAATGAAAAATTAAAAAGGCCATTAATAATATGGTAAGGCAAGAAAGACAAAAGGTAGGAAAAGCTCATAGGAAGAATGTTGTGAGAGGTAGAAAGAAGCATGAAGTGGGAGTAATAAGGATCATGGATTATAAGCAGCAATTAATCCTCAAGAAGATAGGTGACCAACTGCAGTTTTAAATGGAGGGCAAATTATCTCTCTCATCTTGAAGTTTGATTTGATATTTTCTGTCCTCCTCATTACTTATTTAAATTTTGTTAAAACTTTAAGGTGAATTCATACATTTATCCTGTCTACACATCCAATCAATCATCAAACTTCTTTCTCTCTTTTAACTAACATTAAATTTCTTAATTGAATCTTATTAGTTAATCTTATTAATTTACTTTAAAGTTTCACTATTAAATTTAACTTGATTTTAAATATCAAAATTTACCCTTAAGATGATTTTGAAATTGATTTAGTCTATCTAGTCAACTCCTAAACATTTATTAAATTTTCAATTATTCAAAATTAAGTTCAGTAAGTTATTAACTTTGTGGATCTTACAATTACATTTAAATTAAGTTAGATAAGGTTAACTCTTAAAATTTTTAGGATTTTAAATTAATTAAATGTGTCTAATAACACTTCTTAAAATTAATCATTATTAACTTTAACTAATCAAACTTAAGCCTAATTCAATCCTAATTAGACTTTATTAAACCTAAACAAATCATAAGTTAGGTTAATAAAGCCTGAAGGAAAACCATATTTATAGTCCTTGATCTTTGGCTACTTTTCCAATTCAGTCCTATAATTTTAAAATTTTCTATTTAAGTCTTATATGTTTGCATTTGATATCAATCCAATCCTTCAGTCAATTTTTGTTAATGGAAGTCTTATGTGGCCTAAATATGAAGACATGTAGGAACTACGTAGGCAACTTATAAAATGGGACAACCATATTTTCAACCTTTGATGATTAACTAGTTTTCCAATCTAATCCTATAATTTTAAAAATTTTTATTTAAGTCCTATATCTTTGCATTTGACATTAATTTAGTTATTCTTTCAGTTTTTGTTAAGGGAAGTCTGATGTGGACCCAGAAAAGAAGACACATAAAATACACATAAATAACTCATAAAATGTTGTCAATTTTGTATAACAATACAAACCCTATTTTTAAGGAAATGATGTAGTTTTATTTAATACAAAGCTATGTTGTTTTGTATATGGAATAAAAGAATCCCCAAGCAATGTCTTTCCTACCTTTCTTCATGTTATGTGCTTTTCATTTTTCTACTTCTGCATCTTTGATTCAACAAACATCAATACTACCATTTCATGCAATAACATTTCCATTTCTTGTTATTCTTGTATTTATATTCTTATGTATAGCTTTAGTTAGCAGTAGTCATGAGGATTATTTTCTTTCATGTCTCTTAGTTTCTTTTGAAAACAGTCTCTCCATTTCTAAACTCATAAACACCTCTAACACCCTCTCCCATTCTTTTGTGTTGGAGTTTAATATTCAGAATCTAAGGTTTAGTACAACTTCCACTCTTAAGCCTTTAGTCATTGTCAGATCTACAAATGTTTCTAAGGTGTAGGCAACAATTTCTTATTCAAGGAAACATAACATGCGATTAAGAATTCGTAGCAATAGACATGACTATGAAGGTATTTCCTAATAAGATTAGGATTCTTTTGTTCCTTATATAAAAACAATGTATTTTTATATTAAACAAACTATGTCATTTGTTAAAAATAGGCTTGCATATTATTATATGGAAATGATGCCATTTTATGAGTTACTTACATGGTTCTTAAGTATTTTCTTATTTTAAGCCATATCATATTTTTGTTAATAAAAATTGATGAAAGGATTGGATTGATATTAAATGTAAAAGTATATGACTCAAATAGAAAACTTTGATGTTATAGGACTGCATTGGAAAACTTGTTAAAGATTAATGATTGAAAATATGATTGTCCTGATTTATGAGTTGCCTATGTGATTCCTACGTGTCTTCTTATTTGGGTCACGCTAAACATCCCTTAATAGAAATTGACAGAAAGACTGGATTAGTGTCAAATGCAAAGATATAAGATGTAAATAGAAAATTTTGAAGTTATAAGACTGAATTGGAAAACTAGTCAAAGATTAAGGATTAAAAATATAATTGTCCCTAAAACCTAATTAAGGACTCCTAAACACCAATTTTCCAAAAATTCAAGTTTCTTTATTAATAAATAATTTTTAGTTTGATTTCAAAACCCAAAATTAATTTGATTACTAATAATTTCACTTTAAACACCTAAGTTATCCTTAACAATGCAAATTTCTTCCAAAATTATTAGTCCAATTGGCTAAAATTATATGAAATTACAAACAATAAACATCATGAAAATTATAATCAAGCACTCTTTAAATTCAATTAAAATGAAAACAAGTTAAATATATTTAATATTAAACTTGAAAATTTTCACATTAAAATTTTAAGTTTACTAATAAAAATATGAACATTTTTTCGTAAATTAATTATAAATGGCTTTGGAAAATTACATGTTAACAATAAACATTATTTGTCTTATTATTATCTTTTTCAAATTTATTCTATTTAATCTTTCATAGTTCCACTTTTACTATAATTGAAGATAATAAAAAGAAAAGAAAAGAAGGATTATGATGACAATCGATTTCAAATCATAAATTTAAAATACAAAGCTATTTTTAATTTGGATAAATGTATACTTATCAATTAATTATTTTTATTCTAGAACTAATTGAACACATTTTACCTATTAATATTTTATTTAAAAATAAACATGCATTACTCTAATATTTTAATTTGTGTAACTTAAAATTTTATGTATTTGCTTTCTAATGTTATTTATAATATGAATTTACATGATATACTTCACTCTTTTATTTTGATGAAAACGCCCAAGGAAGCCTAATTCATAATATCATTCTTTTTTTTATGATAGAAATTTTTGAATCATGCCTATATTATTTTGATTCAGTTTATAATCTTATTTTTATTTACATAGAAAAACTTCACCTTCTTTCTAAAACTTAAAAGAAGTGAATAAGGATGAGTCTAAAGAGAACTTTAACAT
This sequence comes from Pinacopodium congolense, assembly GCA_028565735.1. Lineage (NCBI taxonomy): Eukaryota > Viridiplantae > Streptophyta > Magnoliopsida > Malpighiales > Erythroxylaceae > Pinacopodium > Pinacopodium congolense. The sequence continues at coordinate 1,689 of JAOXYD010152662.1, read as the reverse complement.
ATTTCTAAAGTCTTAAAAATATTTAAAGATAATATTTTTATGAGATGGAAAAAAATTCTAACAAAGATATAATTATTTACAATTAAAAGTCAAATTAAATTACTTAAATAGGAGGAGCAACACTGAATAAATAGCTCAAAAAAAATACTTCAAAAAAAGGATACAAACTTTAGTAATGGTGCTTATAAAATTTATTTTAGTCTATGCCAGTCTCCAGTGAAAAAGATTGGTCTTACTTTTAGTTTGAAAGGTTTTACATCATTAAGGGAGTGGCTAATGCAATACAAGCCATGGAGAGTGAGTGGACTTCCTAATAAGATATTCCTTACACCTCTAATATTAGACATAACCCTCAATTTTGAGGATTGGATATATAGTAACTTATTTTACTCCATAATTTAATGCTTAGTTTCAAGAGTCTTCCATATGTTGAAAGTGTAACACTTGTTATCTTTATGTTAAATGTCAATGAGATTTAAAATTTTATATTATGGATGACTTTTTCAAATAGAAGTACTATAAGAAAAAGAAAAGGGAAAGAAAGAAAACTAAGAATCATACTATTGTTGTTGTTGGTTTTGGATGAATTAAATTTTAAAGCATAATTTGGAACTTTAACTTATACCAACAGTATAGGAAAGTGTATCTAATTTACAAGTAATAAAGTGGAGTGTTTTTAAGACCTCAAGTGGTAAACTCGTCGTAAGCTACCAGATAATAAAATACCTAACTAGACCTAACTAAGTAGCTAGGCTGAGTCAGGGTTGAATCCTCAGGGAGCTTGAGTGAACTGCTATCTCTAATGTTGCACAAAAAAGGAAAATAAAACCCTAAGAATGATGGAAGCTAAAGAAACTCAAATAAACACAAGCCAAAACAAAATAAGAAAGGATTACTAATATAATATAGAAATGGGCAAAAGGTATCATCAGGATTTAGGAATGACTATTGATCCTCAAATCTAGATAACTGGTGTTTTAGCTATAATATTAGCCTATAGGATCTAACAAGCTCTCAAACCCTCAATTATTCAAACATAGGTAAATCTAACAAACTCTAGAAATACTCCTAACTCCATCTATAACCTAGAACAAGCTCTCTAAATTTAATAGTGTAGAAGCTTTAGATGCTAAACAACGACTAACTTAAGCCACTAACTCGCAAGCTCGGAAAGTATAACTAAAAGGTAAGGGACTCTAGGTTAGTCGATTAAGTAACCTAACAAATTCAACTAACCTATTTCTAGTTTTAGAAATCGCTAAGGACAATTATGAATCACAAGCTCATTTCTAGCTGTAGGAGATAGGAATTACCTAAAAGGTGATCAATCCTAAGGGTAACACCTAATCCATGGCATTTAATAAAATCCCAAACCAACCTAAGCTTAAAAAACCCCAAATTAAGCTCAACCAATTCACGTTCTCACAATTAATCATTCTAATTCCTTCCTATACCATTTGGCCCAAAGAGACACTAGTTAAACATTACGAAATTAAGCAAAATAATAACTAAATAAACAAAGACCATAATGAAAACCACTATTCAAAACTTAATATAAACTAAATTAAAACTAATTAACAATGAATCACGCCTAAATTAACAAAGCCCAATCAATAAAAATTGAAATTAATCTCATAACAACCTAAAAGCATGCATAAACTTAACATTAAAGCATAAACTAATCAAGAA
>JAOXYD010152651.1:0-10457 GCA_028565735.1 Pinacopodium congolense | reverse complement strand
ATAAACACTAAATATAATATCAAGTCTACTAGCGATAAGATATAAAAAACTACCTATATTCTCTCTATACAACTTAACGTCTATAGATTTACCTTCTACATCATTATTTAACATAATAGTCACCCTCATACGGGTTCCTAATGACTTTTCTTGATCCATTTTAGACCTTTTAAGTAACTCCTTAGTATACTTAGCTTGACTAATAAAAATTTCATCTTCAATTTACCTAATTTATAAGCTAAGAAAGAAATTAAGTTCTCCTATCATACTCATCTTAAACTATTCACTTATAAACTTAGAAAACTCCTTACACAACCTTTCATTAATATTTCCAAAAATAATATCAGTAACATAAATTTGTACAATCATTCTTTTCTTTCTTAATAAAGAGAATTGTATCTACCTATCTTTAGAAAAACCATTTTGTAACAAGAATGTGCTTAAACTCTGATGGATGTGTAAGAAATGTAACTAAGTTTTAAATAAAAATAAATAAAAGAATAAAAACTAAACAATACTAAAATCACAATAAGGCAAGTGTACTTATTGATAAGTAGTAAAGCTAGTATAGGTCCAGGTTATCGATCTATGAGGGCTGTGATTACTAGAGAATTATTATCCTTACTATCTAACCTACTCAAAGGTAATTGATTATTTAATTAATAAAACTAAACAAAATAACTAAAGAAAAATATAGAGAAAAACTTTCAAAAATTGGCAAGCAATAATGAAGTTAAGATTTAGGTAGTTAATCCCTCTAAAATGCATGTGTATTCATCATTTAGCCTTAAGTAAACAATTTTTCAAGATTTCTTTGGATCATAGGTTATTTAAATTAAATTACACTCTCTCAAGTTATGTAATTCTATTGAAATTAGTAATTAAGTAAAAGTTCTCTCTATATTAGGATCTCAATTGAATACATTAGTTCATTTTATGAAACTTATTATTTTGACTAAGTTCACACGTAATCTGAACATCTTATGTAAGCCTGTCTTTAGGTCTTTATGCAAGATGCATTGTTTATAGATTAATCTAAAGCATAAGTTTGATTTCTTAATTTAAACATACATAACAGTATCATTAAAATTGAAGTTTATATTTGCATAACATTTAAAAACCAATGCAATTTATTCTATAATTAAATCTAATACCAATATCAATATTCAATATTCAAAAAAAGAAAACAATGGAGTACTATATTATAAAGTTCATAATAACCTAAATCCTATAAGAAAATAAATTTCTAGACATAATGAAAAAAAACAATTAATAAAAGAGTAGGGATGAAAAAGCTTATGATGAAGGTTTTTTAATCTCTTAACTATATGATTTTTGTAGAAAAATCAATCTTCGTCTTCATTTTCTTAGTGTTTTTATCTAATCCTCTCCTACAATCTTACTAAAATCCTTATTAAGATGGCTTAGGAATCACCTTTAGGATCTTGGTGGTGCCTATAGGGCTTGTAAGAATCAAAGACATAAAACAAGACTTAAAATTGTTTAAATAATGAAGCTGGCTTAATAGGCTTATGACTAGACTCATAGCCATGACTTTGCCTGTGAGTCGCACTATCCAAATCTCATGAGCAAGCTTATATGCACGAGCTTGCCCGCAAGCTCTCCAACTTTTCTAACTTTCACCTCCTTTTGGTCTTTTTGCTATAACTTCTTCTTCTTTTGTTCTTTGGCCTTGAAATTTTGTGTGGAACTTATGTTCTTGAACCTCAAATTTATTCCACAATAGTTTAACTTCAGAAATGCTTCTAATTTTTCACATCCATAGTTGAGTTGTCACTTGTTCCAGATTCTCTTACTCTTCTCTTAATACACTCTTCATAGCATGTCTTGCGGCATTAATATTTGATTTGAAACTTCATAACTTGATTCTCTAACCTCTTAAATTGATTCCACATCTGTTCTAACTTCAAAAATACATTAAATTTCTCACTAAAATCCTATAAAAATAAAAAATAATCTAAAGTAACTTAAGTAACGTCTTATTCAAGAGTAAACTAAATATACACCTAGTTCACATGAAATTAACTCTTAAAATTAAGATAATATGAAAATATGCCAAAAAATGTATAATTATGGTGTTACCAACCTCTTATACCAAGCTTTAGGAGCTTTTTCTTAGTAAATAAACAAATTAAATAGAAAAATAAAATAAAAGATTTATAAATAGAACAAGCTCCAGAGAAAGGAAAGCAACATATTATAAGTTTGTAAGAGGATAAATCAAAGTACTGCAAAAGAGCACTTCGTCCATGATTATCCTCACTAATTAGGGAATAAAACCAAAACAAATGAAGGGGTGCAATAGAAAAAAAGCACTCGTACTCTACACGGCCTCATTAAAACATAAAAAAACAAAAGCTAACGAAGAAAATAAGAACAAATGACTAAAAACAGAATTGCTCTTTCTATATCTATCCTATATAGAAACTAGTTCTTTTTCCATATTTTAACAGGAGGCCCTTAAACAGTTTCTTCAAAGCTTCTTTCCTTTCGTCTTATTTCTTGCTCCAATCTCTAACACTTTATTCTCTTCCTTTTAGTAAAATTAACCAAATCTTTTAGTCTCCTAAAAAAACATCTTTTTTAATGGGATTTTAATGGATTAGGAGTTTGGTGGAGGCTTTGGATTTAAGCGAGTGGGGGATGCTAAATTCTGTAGACCTTCCTTTCATAGTTGCTATAACTAGAATTGTAGGGCTAGTATGGAATAGAGATTCTCCATCAATTTTGATGAGCTTGGTGATCTTTGTGCACTTTCTTCATTTTCTAACTTAATATTCTTTCAAGTTTTGTTTTTCTAGATATTCTCCTCCTCTTGTTAAAGTGAGTCATAAAAGGAAACTAGTGATCGAGTTCTTTCTTCTCTACTAGTCTCTTTTGCCTACCCTTAAGTATCGGTTATTTACTTGGTTACCCTTTGATGAGTTTCATGTTGTCATGCTCTTTTACATGTATTTTGATGACTCTCTTATGTAGGAATTGAAATATAAAGTTCTCTTGGCTTTATTGTTTATGGCCTTCTTCCTTTCTCTCATACACCATAAATTGCTTTCATTTTTCCTTCCTCCTCTCTATCCTTGCTCCATCTGTCATTGTTGTTAGACTTACAAAACAGAGGTTAGTAAAACATAAAAATAAAATAAACCAATTATCTCTCATATGTGTTTACATTTATAATTTATATAATTTGAGAGACAACTTTGGTTAAATTCCCTCAGACATTCATAGAGGTATCTTTGAAAGTTCATTTGATTCTTTCTTACCAAAGTTTGTAACTTTATGTTGGCTCTATATGGCACCTAAGAGGAGGATGAATTAGGTTTTTGAAAAATTCTCTTCAATATTATTAAACCTAAGTATTTTTATCAAGTTAAATAAAAACAATAAATTAAAAAAATAAATTAAATGCATAAAAATAAAAGAGAAAGGGAAGAAGAAGACACAATCGATTTATTCTGATTTGGAGCAGTCCACTTACCCTACATCCAATCCCCAACACCGCTGTTAAGATTTTGTTCTTATTGCAATCAACAATAATACAAAATACACAATACAATCCTTTTTACAGGCTTAAGAATAACCTTTCACTCTCCCTTTTTAAGGCTTAGGAATAATCTATTTGTCTCCTTTTTTAAGGCTCAAGAATAACCTATCATTCTTCTTTTTCAAGATTCAAGAATAACCTCAGAACACTCTTCTTTTTATGGCTTAAGAATAACCCTCACAACATTATTCTTTTTCAAGTTTCAGAAGGGTAAAGATAGGCTCCCACCCTTGATCCATAAAATACTGTACCAAGCCATTTTCCTTGTAAGTATCTATATTAGAAGGAGAAATAAAACGATTTTTGAGAGTTTCCTAGAGGCATGGTCTTGGAATTCTATAGAATTATTATCTAAGTAGTCACTAGAGGAAGATATCCTACCCCTAAAGGTACTATCACCTCGAGTTTTAGCCATAATGTAGAAAATTAGGTAAAAATGAAAGGTTTTGAAAAACAAAAAAAACCTAAGAAGACTCTAGGATAGACTTAATCACACAACCTGCGGATACAACCAATCAAGGGTGACTAAAGAATCAACACTAAATAAGGTTCTATATGATCATGCCATGCTTATGATTAATAAATAGTTTAAACAAGCTTTAAACAACTTAGTTTAAAATTTTTCTAAAAGTTGAAGACAATTTTGAAAATACCAAGTTTAAAAATAAATTCACATGCATACTAGTTTCAAAGCTTTTAAAAACTGTATTAAAAAAACAAAAGAAATCACTCAACCTTAAAAATTTGAAGTAGATTTTAGACTTATTAAAAAATATGAGATTTTGGTCTTTTTAGGAAAAATATTGTTCAAGTACCTCAACTAAACATGTAATTAAAATTTTAACACTGTAATTTTATTAAAAAAATTTTAAATTGACAAAAAAATGACTAAACCCTAAATTGTAAATCTGAAATTTGGGAATTTTAGAATTAAATTCAATCAAATATAATTGGCTACATAAAAACCTTAAGTGATGATCTAATTGAAATTTAAAAGGGTTAATTTTAGAAAATACCCAAAATTTAGACAAAATTTGAATAACCCTAATAATAGAAATCTGAAAAGTGGGGAAAAACAAAATTGAGCATGTACAAATGTAATTGGATGTTCTACAAGTCTAATTATGCCTCTAATTGCAAGAAAACACAAGAAATCTGGGCTAATTTCTCAATTCAAAGCTCAATTCCATGTTTGAAACCCTAGAAATCTAGAACCCTGAAATTGATATAATCGATGTTCAGTTGAAGTAAAATGGAAGAAGGCTTTAGTTAAAGGAGTTACCAAGAGAACAAAGGTAGTCTTGGAATCGTCGAGCGTTCACTAGAGATGGAGTTCACTCAATACAATTTGTCTAAAATAGAGGGACGGCATAAAGAGCTTGTCTAGGCTAGACTAAGGAAGAAGAAGATAGCTTGAGGCTATAGGAGCTCAAAGCTCATGTTTTGAAGGCTCAGAAGAGGGAGACAGACATCGAAGGAGCTTCAGAGTCAGTGGCAATAACAGATAGTTAGAGAGAAAAAGGAGAGAAGAGTCGGGGGAAAAAGGAGGAAGGAGGTCTATATATCACGACATTTTAATGTTCGGTCTACTAATTCATTTGGATCAGTCGATCTTCATTCTACCGATAGTCAGTTGATCGAAGAACATTAAGTCGACTGACCATTAGTTAGTTGACTGGACTAAGCGTTCGGAAGACTGAAGAGTCAAACACATAGAAAAAAAATCCAAGCAGATGAATAATAATTCATACCAAATCCAATACACATTTCTTAAACCACGTAAATGATGGGTACCTTTAAATTTGATGTCATATCTTTATTCTATTTCTTGGTTCAACAATGACAGTCATCCTTTTTCGTTTCTTGTGGTACCTACAAAATAAAATTTAATAGACTTTTGGTACCCATATCATTTTGGGTCCATGAGTGTTAGTGTACCTTTTATGGCGAATGAGCCTGCATTCATATTTCTTAACCTATCATAGCAAAAATGGCAAATATGTCCATACCTTTCATAGTAAGTGCAAATAAAGGAGTAAAAGATCTATATGCATTCCTTGGTCTATAATCATAATAGAACTTTCGCGATGTTTGCCTTGGTTGAGTGAATGTTCTAGATTCATTGAGTTGATGTCAAGAAATTTCTTAGGTCTTGAGGTATACATGAATGCATGATGTCTAGATTGAGTTGATGATGCATTTTGAGTAATCTTAGGACATTCATCTTCTAAAATTTTTCCCTTTGCAAAAGTAGTTTTACTTGACTACACTTTATTACTATATCCTAAGCCATGATTATCATTTCTCATCTTTTGAACTCTTAACATAGTTTCAAATTTATCTTTGCCTTTAGTAAACTTAGATACAGTTTCTTTAAATGACCTTAATTCTTTCTTTAAATTCATATTTTCATTCAACAATTCATCATTATCCTTAGACATCAAATCTAGATCTTTTCTAAGATTATCAATTTCTAATTTATACTCATTTATTACTTTCATGGATTCCAAGTTTGTATCATGCAAGACCTTCTTTTTCTTAGCCAAATCTCCTACAAATTCAAGCAATTCCTCATACTTATATTCAACTTCAACCTCATCATTCGAGTTAGGAGTACTTACCTTCTTCTTCAGATCCACTAGACTCATCCCATTATGCTTTTAGAGCTTTCTTCTTGAAACTCTTCTTAGAGCTTTTAGAGCTTACCTTTTCGCTTTATCGAAAGTGTGGACAATCCGACCTAAAGTGCCTTTTTCACCACACTTAAAACATGTTATGTTAGAAGTTTTATAAAAGTACTTACCTTTGTGAATAGGAGTTTTTCTTCAAATAATCTTTCTCAGCTCCTAGGTGATAAGAGCAAAGGATTCTTCTTCCTCACTTCTATAAGATGATTCTTCGTTCTCCCTTTCATTCTTCTTTGTTTCCTTGAAGGCAATGTTCTTCCTTTTGGGTGAAATTTCTTTTTGAGCATCATTTAACACCATCTCATGTATGAGTAGAGAACCAATAAATTCTTCGAGTGACATGATGTTGAGATCCTTCACTTCTTGTATTGTTGTCACTTTGGGTTCCCAAGACTTTAGTAAAGACCTCGAGATTTTCCTAGCAAGCAATAGGTCTTACCTAGACCCTTTAAATTACTAACAATATTATTGAAATAAGCATACATTGATGAAATATTTTCATCATGAGTCATCTTAAATAATTCAAATTGATGTGCAAGCATGCTAATTTTTGTTTCCTTTACATGATTCATGCCTTCATGTATGATTTTTAAGGTGCGCCAAATATCATAAATAGATTCACACATGAAAACTCTGTTAAATTCTTCTATACTTAATGCCCAAAATAAAACATGCATAGATCTATTGTTTAGGGATACTAACCTCTTTTCTTTAAGATTTAGCTTATTGTCGTCCTTGAGCACTACTTCGTTTCCAATCATCTTTGAATGTAAGGGGGTCTTTTGAGAAACACATAACCATAAATTCACACTTTCACTTCTCAAAAAATACCTCATTCTAACTTTCCAATTCAAATAGTTGTTTCCATCAAAATAAGGTGCTCTATATTTATTGTGTCCTTCTAGACTAAAAGAGGGAAAATTTTGCATCATGTGTGCCATATGTGATCTTTACTCACTTAATTAGTTGTAATTAATCTACTAGTGAGACTTTGATACCAATTATTGGGAAAGATATGGCACTAAGAGGGGGGTGAATTAATGTATAAAAATTCTTTCACAGAACAAAAATAAAAACGGAAACTTAAACAAATTTACCCAAAACAAACAATAAGATAATATAGATACAAAAATAAGAGTAAAGAGAAAGAAGATAATTGGTTTGGAGCTATCCACTTGCTCCTAATCGAGTCCCCGACACCATTTTTGAGCTTTCATTCTTATAATAACTTCAAGATAATAGCGTCACAATTACAATCCCTTTTAACAGGTTAAAGGAGAAACTTTCACTCGTTTCTTTTTCCTAGGCTCAAGAATAACCTCTCAGCCACTCAATATAATTGAAAAATACTTCACTAGATTTCATTTGATAATCACAAGAGGCTAAATAGATGAATGCACAAATGATATTCAAAACCTCACACAAAAACAACTAAACTCACTTAATAAAAATTACCTATAAAAAGATCTCTTTGAACTCTCAACAAATACACCGTATATCATTTAAAACATTCTCTATATATAAATTATATGAACAACGTCTAATAGGCTGTATTTATACTAACAATTTTCATGTGTTTGATGGACAACGGTAATATTACCGTTTGTCTAATGGTAAAAACTCATTAAATCTTCTAATCGTTGTATAACGTTATAATAGATTGCGTAATCTGGAACCTTCCCATTATGCGGTTGACCGATCTCATGGTTTGGTCGACCGATAGGCCTTCGCACTATGTTTCGGCCAACCAATCCATTCATTCGGTTGATTGAACATAATCATTCGATCAACCGACCTATCCTATTCAGCCGATCGATCTAAAGACCATAATCTATCGAATAATCCTAATAATTTCACTACAGTGTTTAGCCATTTCAGAATAACACATATATCTAAACAAGTCTTAATCTTTCTTTAACACCTTATGTTATGTTTTCCTAATTAAGTAAACAAGTACCAAGAGGTTTATTCTCATTTAATCATATTCAAACACATTCAACCTCTTGATTATGCACCTAAATGTATATTCTAAAATATGTATGCATGAACATTTAAATATAAGCCTCTTAAGAAGACCAAAATAAAAGCAAGCAAGGTTTACACTAAATAAAACAAAATTAAAATTATTCTAAACTTCTTTAAACTTTTGAGTCTTTATATGATTCTTCATTTTCTTCTTTAAGACTCTTTAATTGGTCAACTTGAACTTTGTCCAACCTATCTTTAAAGCACACTTAAAAACACATACATTAATAACAAAGATTGTTTTGTCATTACCAAAATAAGGTGGAACCCTCCTTGGTTCAACAATAGGCCATACAAGTTTTAATAAATTACCAACTTAATTACTTATTCATCATATACACTCCAAATACTACGCAAACATAGTAAACTCTACAAATATATTAGTAGAAACACTTGGTCATCATTAAAACAAAGGTAGAACCAACCCTTAGTTTAACACTTTAAAAGGTTAATATTTGTGTTATTCAGATTGGAAGGGCTTTGGTGCTAGTTTTAAAATAGCTAGGAGGATGGAAAGGTTAATTTGGTTTAATTAAAAGTGGTTTAAGAAAATTTCTCAAATTTCCTTTGAGTAGCTATAATAAAAAAAGAGGTGATTATTTTTTTCACATTTAGCTTGACAAAGAGAACAAAAATTTGGGTTATTGAGGAAGGAAAATTTATCTCTTGCTTGGAATTTGTTTAAAAAACCTAGCCATAGAATGAAATTATGTCTAAGGCTAGCTTTCTTATACTAAACTAGTTTGGACCAAGGGAGACTCTTACTCCTATAGGTAGGTCTACACTATTTTTCAGGTGATGAGTTGTAAGATCCTTGAGAATTCCTCAGGGATGCTAAAGATCTTACCATAGAAAAGTACAAATCCCATTTCCAATCTTAATTCTAAATTGGTTTCCAATGAGATTCCTTATTTCTAATATTTTTGTCTAACTCCATGTACTTCCATTTTTAACTTCAGCATTCGAAAACTTTTTCCCCTGAAGAATGATACTGTGAACCCACTTCACTTGTAAAGCCTTAGTATCATTAAACAAGATCCAAACTCTTTTCCTTAAAATAACTTTGCTCCTCCTAGGTTTTGATGTGTTTAGTACCAATCCCACCTTTATTTGTAGGTCTATAAAAATCATCGTATCTAACCTTAGAAAAATGGTTGGTATTTGACACTTTAGACCAGAGAAAATTTCTTAGCTAGTTTTAATGTCTTTAATGATTGATAAAGGAAGTAAAAAATGGGTAGACAAATAAACTTGGAACATATATAAGATAGAATTGATAAGCTAAACTCTACCAGCATAAGACAAAATCCTATTAGTCCATTTCTCCACTCTAGCTTTTATTTTTTACAATAGAGGATTATAGTCTCTCTTAAAGAGTCTACCAAACAAGAAAGGAAGACCAAGATATCTAATATAAAGTTGACCAAGGTTAATCCCAGCTAGATTGATGATTTCATTTTCAAGACTAGCTGACTCGTTTAATAAAAAGCATTGACTTTTAAAAAGATTCATCTCTAAGCTAGAAAGTTTTAGTAAAAAATCTAGGCCTTCAAAAAAAGTTTTTATGGATTGGTTATTAGCTTGACAAAATAAAATAAGGTCATTTGCAAATAGGAGGTGTGACATTTTAAGTTAAGCACATCTTCAATGATACTTAAAGTTACCATTTTCCAATAATAACATAAGCTAGAATTTTTTATAGGACTTCCATGCAAATGATGAATAAGTAAGGAGATAAATGGTTACCTTATCTCAAACTTAAAATGACCTTTAAAGAAGCTTAAAGGAGTACCGTTGATGAGAATAGAAAAGGAAGGAGAAGTTATACACTCTTTAATCTAATCTATGTAAAGAGGGGGTAAGCATGGCGTTTCAACACAAATCCCATTAGATGAAATCATAAGCTTTCCTTAAAACAATTTTGAGTGCACAATGTTTATGCCCATTATTTATATGATAATATTTGAAGATTTCTTTCATAAGAATAATGTTATCTCCTATTCATCTACTTTTTACAAAGGTAGATTATTTATTGCGAATGATATGAGAGAGCACATTCCTAAGTCTATTTGCTAAAATTTTAGATCAAAGTAAGTGCAATAGGTTGAGTTTAGAGAAAGACACAAGGCAATTTTAAAGAAGTTCACCTACCCCAAAGATAGGCTACGTCTCCTTTCCAA
>JAOXYD010152640.1:0-10458 GCA_028565735.1 Pinacopodium congolense | reverse complement strand
ATTTCTTAAACAAAGTGTAAACTGAATTAATAGGGTGACTAGATATCAATCCTCATGGGATCGATACCGTTCTTTACCACAAGTACGACCCGTATACTTGCGGTTTTGAGCGTAAAACTTGCAGTTGTTTCTTTTGCGAATTATTCTTACCATGGTGCACATTTCTAGGACCACTCCTCCAGTTACTCAACTAGGTGTTATTCCTTTAGCAAGTTTGGAGGGTGATTTGGCCTTTTTACATTAATCTGTATTTCTTTAAGTGCACATCCCAGTTTCTGGCCAAATCAAAACTTATAACTAGCCATTTGTCTTTACTTCTAATTCCTTTTCCTTTTGATTTGTATTTTCACATTTACTGTTATTGAATTTAATATTTCATTTATATTGTGAACTAATATCACTACTCCTTAACTATTTCTCTTAATGAATGATCACTAACAAAACCTACCAATTAAGTCAAATTCTAATGTAAATTATTTCTCCTAGATTTGGCTATATTGCAAGTATATAGGTCACAACTTGTAGTATAATTGATATCGATCCCACGAGAATTGAATCTAGACACCTAAAAATCTGAATTACAGTTTGTTTAAGATAAAACCAAAGATATATATAATTAGAAAATTAAACTAAACTAACAAAACCTAAATGAATTTAATCGTAGACGAAAGCAAAACAAAGATTATACTCAATAAAGGAGACTTACGATTATTCTATCGTTGTTTATCTTTCTTTTACCCTATTGATTTAATTGTGTTTAATCTTTATTATCATATGGTTTGAATACCCTCTCTCAAGATCTAATCAATTAATCCCAATTGAAATACTTAAGGCTTGAATTGTAGCCTATCAACTTATAATACTACTCGTAAACATGCAATTGGAATTGAAACAATCCTAAGGACAATCAAGAAGCAATTAAGATCTCCCTTAAATCATTTTTTAATATGTTAGTTGCAGGTCCATTGGCTCACCAACTACTATTATGCAACCTCACTGAAATAAATCAAAATAATCTCTCTATCTAAATTGATTATAAGCTTATTAATTAAAATAAAAAATTACACATTAAACCAGTATGGTAAAAGTTATTTAAAAACTTAGAGAACAATCCCTAAACTAGATTTAGTAATCAATAATCGTGTTTAGACAAACAATGTTTAGATTAAAAAACAAAAGGAAGCAAAAGAAAAAAGAATTTTGATGATGTTTAGTGTTTTAATGAGATGTTTGTTGATTTTTTATAATAAATGTGAGAATCGATTAGTAATTGATTAAGCATTGTGATTTAACTAAAGGTTGAATTGGAATTCCATCTAAATGACATGAATTAAAGATTAATTCTTAGGATTTGCCATCTTAGGTTTAATTTCTAATTTTATTGCTAGGAATGAACTTGTGATACTTAATAGTCCTAATGATTTCCATAAGTAACCATAGGTTAATTAAATTTGTCATTGAACTTAATCAACTTAGCCTAGAATTCTAATTGTCTAAGTTACACAATCCGAGCTTGTGACAATGTGTCTTAGGCTAGTCATTCCTTAGTTTGTTAATTTTATCGTGACGTTAAATCTAGAGCCCTTATTCTAGGTTGCCACGTGGTTAGGGATATGTTTTGTATCGTATAGGACTTATCTAAAATTTGGTGGAACTGATGGTTTGAGAGCCTGTTCAAACCTATAGGTTAGCATTTTATACCAATCATAAGTTATCTATTTCAAAGATCAATTATAAGTTTAGAATCCTTGATTTATCTTCCAACCATCTTTTGTATTTCTGGTTTGTTTCTTATTTATTTGTCTTTGTTTCGTTAACTGTCTATAGAATTTAGTTTTAATGTCTTTGCTTCCAGTGGTTTTCTTTTCTTTTTTCCTTTTAGGTAACATTAGAGATAGCAATTCACCCTATCTCTCTATGGGATCAACCCTAACTTGCCCTAACTACTAAGTTTTCGGTAAATTTATTATTTTGTAGCTTACTACGAGCTCACATAATTTTTTTCGCAGTTACCGGGGAGTTGGAGTGTGTTAATTGTTATTTTTTGTGTTGTCTTTCTTTTTGTTTTTGATAATCTTTTGTAATCTTTGATCTTTTATTGCTTCTGTTTCATAATTTTTTAGTCATGGCTTATTTTCAGCATTCTTTTTATTCTAATCCTTCTTGCATTAGTTTTCATGATGATGAGTTTGAGTTTACTGCTATCTTTAGGTTGACACAACAAGTGCTAAATCTCACATCCTTAGTGAAGGAAGTAGTGATAGATCCGATTGACACTAAGGTATGTAAATTTTTTTTGTATTTAGATCATTCTATTTATATGTGTCCTTCCTTGCAGGATAAACAGTGGTTCTATGGATTTAGCAGTTCCCAAGACTGCTAATAAGACTTGTATACTCTGTGTATTCCAAGTTACCATTCGGAGTGGGAGGATCAACCTTATTTTTTTAATGGGAGCAAGCAGCATGGATTCGATTCTCTACCACCATGTTATCAAGATCATCCATATGCCTCACCTACATCTTTACTTTCAATATCGCCTTCATAAGCTGATGGGATGTCATTGGAGGCGATCATAGAGAGTATGGCTAAAGCACTCTTCACTTCCAGCAGGAAATGAGGAGTGACTTAAAGGACTCAGAAGATCAAGTAAGCCAATTGGCTAAAGTAATAGCAAGCCTAGAAGACTAAGTTCCCTCAAGCACACTTAACTAACCAGAGGAAGACCAAAGGGATATGACATGTGCGATTTCACCAGAGGGTGGAGAATAACAAGAGTAAGATGAACTCATCAAAGAAAAGGAAGCGTTCTTAGAAGCAAAGGAGAATGACGCACCTCCCAAAGTAAGTGATACTTCTTTTAGTATTACTAACTGTATTTTTGTCCTTTTTCTAGCAGGTTCAAGAAAGATGAAGAAGAAGAAAAGTAAGAGGATCAGGAGAGAGAGGAGTTGGATCCAACTAGTTGCTTGAATGTGTTGTGTGTACGCAAGTGGGAGCTAGAAGATGACGATTAGGATATAGTGCCTCTACGCTCATCATTTAATCAACTTCAAAGGCCATCTTGGAAGAAGGCAATGGCCATAGGCGAGAGTGGACATTGCAATATGATGGTGAGACGATGCAGTTCCACTCCTCAGAAGTTGTGAGAAATTGTACTGATTATGAGCCAACTTCGAAGGAAGTTGCTCTAGGCTCATCTATGAGTCTTAGTATGCTTTCTCTCAGGCTTAAATATCCATTTGACAATAGATGACATTGAACATGCAAAGGGTCAAGCTTATGACCTTAACTAAGAACTTGATGGGAGGCACTTGATCCGTATCACTTCTTTTATATGTTCTTCTCTTCAATATATATCTTTTAGTTATATTCTTTCATTTCGAGCTACATTTGGCCCCGTCAGTCTAGGGGAGTACTTCTATTCCTACCCTATTATGTTTATGTTTTCATTACTTTAAGGACATTAGAGATCATATCCATTATAAGTGTGGGGGTGGGGCAAGGTTGAAAATTTTTACACACTTGCATTATTTTGAGTTCGATGGTTATGATTTGAATATAATAGTTTCAAATGATCTTGAATTTTTGTTGATAGTTAATTACGGTATTGGAAGGGAATTTATTCTTTTATTTTAGTAAACAATGATTAATTCTAGATTGATTTCTAACCTTTAAATTATTTTATTTTATTTTTCTCTTGAGTGCTTGCATGTGTTAGTAATCCATTCGTATAATATTTAATGTTTAAGTCTATTTTATATGGTTGTGGGATGGGATGTTTGAAATATTTTTTTGAAAAAAATGAAAAGAAAGAAAAAAAAGAATAAGGGAAAGGAAAAATGAAGAAAAAAAAAAAGAAAGAATAGAAAAAAGAAACAAAAAGAAAAGCGTCGTTGTGTTTGCATTGTTGATGAAACAATTATCTTTCTTTCTATTGTTAAATAAAAAGTGTTGTTGTTTTTCTAATGGTTTGTATTGGGAAATACTCACTCTTCTGGCTTCGACTCAAATTCTTTAAGGTTGAAATTATTAATGGTGCTTTTAGCCATTTGAGATGGTGATCTAACCTAGTAACCCGAGCTGTTTATGATGAAGTGTTCACCTTCACGTCAAAAAGTTAGATGACCTATCAAACAAGCATTGCTTAAATCTCATATTGTATCACTTCCTTAGTTTTATTTGGTTGTTTAAATTGTACTTAGTCATTACAAACATTCTTGACTATATTAATGTGATGGCTTATGCAAGATGGCTAGAGCATTTGATATGATGCATATGGATTGCTTCCTACTAACATTGTGTTTATGCACGTGATTAACTAAGTTTTTGTCATAAAATAATTATAATTTGAAAACTTGATTAAAGGCATTAATTGATATTTTTTGGCACTCAATACACTTGAAACTTCATACTAAGATTGCTTGAGTGAAGTATTTCAATCATTCCTTGACGAAAAGCAGTAGTTCAAGCGTGCAGGTATTTGATAAGAATGAAATTTGTTATATTTCAATATGTTATTTCATTTGAATTCATTGCTATTTTGATGTTAAATTGCTCATTTTGTGTTCCTATTAATTTTATGATTAGTTTTAATGATGGAATACAAAATTTGGATTAAAACATGAAGATTTTAAGGCAATTAAAGCTATCTTGATTCATACAAAATGACTTGCAAATTTGATGGCTTATGAAGGAACAATTGAAGCTCAAAATGGCTTAGACGGGAGTATGTAAAGGCTATCCAAAAATGACATTAATTAGAGCACCATTTAGGAACATTACTAATCACTTGAAGCTATCCAAAATGCGGCCCATAAATAGCCAATTAGTGATAAAATATAGCAATAATTTGATGTCTAAGTGTTATGCAAATGCAACCAAGTTAAGAGCACAAAAGACTAGATCTTCGAGAGTATTAATCATCATTTCAAGCTGTTTAAAAATACAGTTGATTGGTGTTTAAGCAAGCCTTTTGTAGCTAATTTGGAGAACCAAAAACGTTACCTACATTTTTCTAACACAATGCATGGAGATGGCCCAAAAACACATAACCAACCACTCCCGCCATACAACGTTAAGTGGAATTGTTTCTTGAATTAAAGTGGCTCACTACATTTGCATTATTGGAGGAAAAAAGAGAGCGTAATTAGGTCAGCAACTTAGACCTCTTTGCTTGTAAAAAGGATGTGTCTCACATGCTTTTGGACAGCCTTCCATCCACTCATTCAATGAAACTAGCACATGGCTTAAAGAGAGGAGCAAAATTGACTTGGAGAGAGGGTCGGAAATTCATGCACAAGCTTCATCAATTGGGGTCCTCATGCAACCCTACATGGAGACAAGTAATATCATAAAGAAAGAAGAAAAAAACTTGGAAACAAAGGTAGAAATTTGGCTACCACTTGCTTAAAAACAAGTATGACTTGTCCATATGAAGAAAGAGCCAAAACTTGCAAAAGGGAGGAGCATGTTTATTCATCCTTAGAAACTAGAGGGTGGGAGTGTTGATAGCAGAAACTAGCAAGGAGGAGAGGTCCCCAAGGACAACAACAATGGCTACATAAGTAGCTTAAAAATGAGGAAAGGAAGAATCTCCAAGCAGCGTTGAATTTCAGCTGTGCATTTGAAATTTCAGCTTCATCATCTAGCTTTCTTATGGTGGATGGTTGCTATCTTTTGGATTAGGAAATTACCTAAAGGGTCATCAAGCCTAAAGATAACTCCTCATTCATAACATTTAACCTAGGTCACAAACCGACCTAGAAAACCAAGCACCACATTAAGCATATTTTCAACTCCATTCTCACAATTTTCACCCCTTCATCCTTTTAATATCTCCAAGCGCATAGTAAGATTGGCCGCACATGTTTAAACTACCTAAACCAAAGATTAAATGAACAAAAATCATGCTTAATTAATTAAAAAAAATTGAAAAATTAAAAACACTTAATAAAAAGCTCAATTGAAGACTTAAACTAACAAAAACTTAACTTAACTTAGATATTAATTAATTATCTAGAACCTAATTAAACAAAGATCAAATTAATATTCTAACAAAAAATTCCAGCACCTATTACTTGAACAAAAATTCAAATTACTTGAATTAAGACCTAAAAACAAGCACAAATTTTAGTTACTAAGCATAAATGAACTAAGTACACTAAGAATAATCAAAACACCATGGAATAACACTTTACCCGAGCTAAATTTAATAAAATAAATATGGAAAATGTTAAAATCCAAAGCTTAAATAAATAAGATAAAAGCTAGAAGGCCAAAGGGTTAATGAACTTGTGATACATAACACTCTTAGTGAATTTTATAGGTAACCATAGGCTAATTGAATTTGTCATTGAACTTAATCAACTTGGCTTAGAATTCCAGTTCTCTAAGTTACACAATCTGAGCTTATGAGAATGTGGCTTAGGCTAGTCATTCCTTAATTTGTTAATGATATCTTGTCGTTAAATATAGAGAGCTTATTCTAGGTTGCCTCGTGGTTAGGAAGAGCATTTCTATCTTATAGGACCTATCTAAAAATTGGCGGCACTGAGGGTTTGAGAGCCTGTTAGAACCAATAGGCTAGAATCTTAGACCATTCCCAAGTTATCTATTTAAAGGATAAATTATAAGTTTAGAATCCCTCATTTATCTTCTACCTATCTTTTCTATTTCTGGCTTGTTTTTTATTTGTTTTTCTATATTTCGCTAACTATCTTTAGTTTTTAGTTTTAATGCCTTTGCTTCTAGGTTTTTCTTTTCTTTTTCCTTTTAGGCAACATTACAAATAGTACTTCAGACTAGCTCTCTGTGTTCTCGACCCTAATTTTCCCTAGCTACTCAGTTAGGTAGGTTAGGTAAATTTATTATTTAATAGCTTACGACGAGCTCACTAGTCATATAGCCTTGTTATTTGGTATGGACCCTCCTAACTTGATGCTTTAACTCCTCAAATTGGTTCCACATCTCTTTTAGGTCCATAGGTTCCTCCTAAGTCAATTCCCCTTGAATTTTCATTCGATATTCATTCCAATGTGATATAATTCTTGCCCAAAATCAAAAAAATATCACATTAAAATACTTAACATAATCAAAACAATTCACTAATTTAGGGTAATTAGCGTTACTAAATCAACTAAGCAAGTTTTTGGTGTTGTTGCTGGGGAAAATAGTTATGACATTAGGAAAAAAAATGGTGTCAATTACTCTAGGGTGTATCTATATTTTTTATTATGTTCTTTTCTTTTTCTTAGTTGTTTTATGTGTTCTTTGTTTTTGCCTTTATGTGTTTATTTTGTACGTTGTTTGAGTGCTAGAGCATTTTATGGTGTTTAACTTTACACTTTGCAAAGATTTGGGGGTAATATGATCATTGGCAAGATCGCCAATGGTATAAACCAGAAGAAGCAATTTCATATACAAACTATGATGCATATCACGAATCTTGTGCATTTGATCATTCATTCTCTTACCCTGATTATGTATGGAATAATTCATCTAATAATGAACCATCTCACACTCCTTATCAATCAAGCTATTTTCAAAGTAATCCTGAACTAAGTTATAGGCAACCTTATGACCCTTCTTCTAATCATGAGTCTAGAATTACATCATTAATTGAAATGAAGTATTTAATGCTAGAACCTAGGAAAATGCATTCACTTGTGCAAGAAAGTGGGGTTAAGGACCAAGTTCCCATATAAATGAAATTAGAGTCCCAAATGGAACATTTAGCAATATCAATTAGATAATATTCTTCATATCAGTTCCACGAGTCCCTTCCATTAAAGCCAAGTAGGTTAGCACCTTTGAATATGCATATTGTTAATCAAGAGTTTTCAATTCCTTTTAAGCATAAAGTTAATGATAGTTTTGAGTGTATTAATGATGAAAAAGCTCTTGAAACCAATGAAAGTTTTGGTGCACCATTAAATGAGTCTATCACTATTAAATAAGTCTATGGTTAAATTAAATATTGTTAATGAAGAACATGTTCAGGATTAAATCTCATGACTCAATGGATTTTAATTTTCAAAAAGATGATATGCATGTCATTTATGACTTAAATGAAGATGAAAAGAAATTTGAACCTGAATCAGAGGAGTTGCATGAACCAATTGATGATATGGTTGATGAAAACGATGACTTCATGAATTATGAAGTATCAATTAAGTGCATTGATTATCTAGATGTGTCTCCTTTTCATCCTAGGCTAAATGTAGTCATACTTACGTAGTTACCATGGTACTTTGTTTAAGGAAAGGGTTATGCATTATTGTTTTCAAAGGTAGGATTTGTGATGCTTTTAAACACCTAATTAAAAGTGTAAGAACCCTTGGGAATTTTGCTTCCCCATCTCCAAAACATAAAGCTAATCAATTAGATGGTGAGCTAAACTTTAGATAAAAAATTTCGTAACTTTAACGTCCAGCAAAAAGACCTTAAAGAAGTTCTTCTTAGGAGGCAACACAATCGTAGTAGTAGGTTTTAGTATGCTTTAGTGTGTTTTCTTTTGTTTTGTGTGCTCATCTTTTGTTTCCTTTTGTTTTCTTCTCCTTGTTACTATTTGATCATATTTCCTTTATAGAGTACGGTTATTTTCTATTTAGTTTCTGGTGCTTTTATTATCTTTTGTTGGATTTTAAGTATTATATTCAATCTTTGCTATATTACGAAGCGAGTTTCAACATACACCTTTAATGGATTCTCAAGAAATTTTATGTTCTATATGGGTGATTTCTGTTCCTTTTTCCCTCACATTTATGCTTATTTTGTTATTTTCAAAACCTTAACGACAATGTTCAATTTATGTTTTATTTGGCCTATAGTTCATCATTTTATCATGTTTTTCAAAGTAATTTATAAATTTTCAAAATTTTTTTTGATTTTAATGCCTTTCATTGACATTTTCCTTTTGATTTCAATCATTTTGGTGTTTTTAGATGTTATATTATCACTTAAGCATGTTTATTAACAATGAACTTTAATGGTTTCATGTTTTGGATTATGAATATTTGATAAGCATTGTGAGTTTTGATGTGCAAAAAGCATATCCCTAAAGCTTTTCACGATTTCTTTAAACATTTTAATTATCTTGTTTTAATTCAAAATAAAAGTAAAAAAAAGTAAATGCAAAATGTTTGAAAAATGAAAAGAAAGAAAAAAAATGAAAATTTGTTCTTAAATTGTGAAAATGTGAGCAATATTTATTCACTCCCCTAGCTTCGAACCAATTTGTTGAAGTTAAAGAGTGGTGCTAGTAGACAATTGATGTGAGATGACTTAGTTGAGTAACCAGGGATGTTCATAAAAAAATGTTCATATTCATATTACAAGATTGAATGACCTCTCAAATAAGCCTTAAAAGCTCACATATTCACTTAAATTTGTTCTTAATGGGTAAAAAAGCTTGAAATTGCTTAAACGATGAGTCATTTCCCTCTGTGTGTATTCATTTTATGCATGGAAATTGTTTGATTCAAGTTAGTTTGAATTTTGAAATAATATGAAGTCATTTAAAGTTATTAGCTAATTTACAAGTTTGATTTATCATATAACATCTTCATGATTGAAAAATTAAGAATATGTGTCAATGATTGCATTTGATATGTTGAGCAAGTTTTCCTATGCTTATAGGCTATTTTAAGATTGATGATTTAATGATTTCTTTGAGGACAAATGAATGATAAGTTTTGGGGAGTTGTTAGGCTTTGATTTCAATATGTTTTTATATCCATTTCAAGCCAATTTAATGTAAATTGGCCCCAAATTGAAGAAAATATGAGATTATGTTGCAAAAAGTTTGAAATTTAGACTAAAATGGTGGTAGTAGTAAACTTGTCATTGTACTCTTTAGCCCACCGTTTTACTCCTGAAGACAGAGACTTAAATGGGTCTTTCAAAAGTCATCGTTTTGCTCCTCTATAGCACCATTTTGGTAGCTTTCACACGATTTTCAGATACAACTCAATCCTCCACTTGCTGCAACTTGCCTAACTTGTTCCTACTTGCTCCAAAGATATAAAAGAAGACTTAGAGAGCATTTTTGCAATAGTTAGGACTGATTAGGGCAGGGAATTCAGATCAAAATTTTGGTTCTCTCTTCTTTTCCTTAGTTTAAAAGTTTTTCTTTCCTTTTTCCTTTCCATCCTTTATATATTGTATTTTTAGGTTGTTTTGAGGATTTAAAGGAGTTCATAAATGTGTTGGGAGGCTGTGTATCAGTTTGTTCCATCACTTGGTGCTTTCTCAACATTAAATCTTTTATTTTGTATGCTCTTTTTTCATATATATGCAAGAACATGGGTTGCCTTTATTCAATCTGAATTTTCTTGTTTATTTATGATGTTTTGAGCTAAATTATATCTAAGGATAAATTCTTTAATGTCTTGAGTGAGTTTGTAGCATGATTATATGATAATCTTTGTTTATTTGAGATCATAATGCTTATTTGAG